>MDKI01271607.1:0-52160 GCA_005239505.1 Nicotiana paniculata
GTCATCAATTTCAATAGACACTTGCACTAGTGTATCTGTCTATCTGCTCTCACGTACCATCTCATGTTCCAAGTCCAGGTCTCTGCCATTGTAGAGACTCACTGCCATTAGCTTCTTTGGGCCCTGGTCCCTTGGATTTACCTGAGTATCAGCAGGTAAAGTTCCATGAGGACGATTGTGCACTGCATTTGAAATCTGCCCCTGCTGTACCTCAATATTTTTAATGGCTGAGTTATGGGCATCTACTATTTCACTGATCTTACAGTTGACCCAATCACCTGTTGCATCATAGCTTCTAACCTGGAGAACCCATCTTCTTGTCTTCCCCCATGTTGTTGCTGAGGAGGATTGTATACCTGTTGTTGAGCCTAGTTGTTGTATCCCTGAGATCGTTGGTAAGGTGCCATGTTACCTTGAGGCCCCATGGCTCCCATATTTCCGTTATTGTGTTGCTACTGACCCCAGTCTTGACCTCCTTGTCTCTGACCTCCATAATTAGACACATAGTTCATGTCTTCCGGGTAGGGAGCTTGATTGCAGTCTGCATTCCAGTGATTACCCATAGGTTGGCTTACGCAAGATGTGCATAATCCCCCATTGGTAGTGTCTACAATATGAACCTGCTGCTTCATGCCTGATTCCTCCACCTTCTTTGTGAGAATACTCATCTGAGTCATCAGTGTAGCCATGTTCTCAACCATAGGATTGGATGGGTCTAATGGCACCGAGTAGACAATTGGGGTGATAGGTGCACCCCTGGTAGTCCATCCAGAATTTTGTTCCATTGTGTCAAGTAAGCTTTGGCACTCTCTCCACGTTTTGCTGAGGTAAGCTCCACCTGTTGAGGCATCAACGTTGGCTTTCACACTATCTGCTAAACCCATGTAGAATCTTTGCCCCAACATTTGCTCAGGAATACCACGGTGTGGACAAATAACCAGCATCCCTTTAAATCTCTCCCATGTCTCTTGCAGTGTCTCCATGGGCTTCTGTCTGAAACTTATCATCTCGTCTATCTGTTGTTCTGTCTTGTTGGGTGGATGAAATTTTCCCAGAAATTGGTTGACCAATTCCTCCCATGTAGTAATAGAATTGATGGGGAGGGAATTTAACAATAACAGTCTTAGAGCATCGGGGGTAACATTTGGCTGTCGCTGAGTTTTGCATATGGACAGGAAGTTCTTCAATGCTGCTGAGGGTCCTCGGCATACGACCCTGAAAATAGTCCCTTATTCTGCAACAAATGCAGGATATTATTCGTGATCTGAAAAGATTCCGCTTCAATCTGAGGGACCACAATCGGGGTTTCTAAGTTGTCAGTTGTGGGCTGCGCCCAGTCGTATAATGGCGCCTCAGGTGCAATGCTGCAGGGTTGATCAGCCCAACTCCCTCAACCTCATCAACATTGTTCGCTCTGTTGTTCAGTTCTGCCATATTCGGTTCAATTGGTTCAATGTCTGTCTGTTGTCTGTTTCTCCGGTTGGCCTTGTTCAATGCCCTGAAAACTTTTTTGGGGTCTGGTAAAGCTTCAAAAACGTCACCAAGTCTCGAAGAGTTCCTAGGCATGCACATGTACCACCGGTTTAATAAACATTAGAAATTCAATGAATGAGAGAAATAGAGAAATTTGACTAAAGTTAAGAATTTTCGTATTTTTCTTCAACTGTCCTTAATAATACCGTTAGCTCCCCGGCAACGACGTCAAAATTTGATCACGCTAAACTGTGTCTAATAAAAGACTACGCGGGCGTTGCAAATATAACCTGAAGTATTATGCCCAGAGTCGATCCCACAGGGAGTTAACGTATTAAGAAAAGCCTCTTTAAAGTACTAAATTCTCACTTAATCAACTTTCACAAACTTTATGAATAATATTTGAGGTTGTAATTACCACTATAGTTAACTTAAAATGATAACTAATATTAAATAACAAATAGATGTGAACTATTGGAATAAAGGTCTAAGGCAATGATTTTTCCCGTTGGTTCTTTACCTAGGTGTATGTTCCTATAGTTTTGATTTGGTTGTCGCTATCAATCATGAACTCTCCAGTTATCGTAAATTTTTCTCAAGCATTTATTACAATTTACTAGACGCACTCTCTCGAGCTACGCTAGCTATATTTACGTTTCGGTTCACTTTAGATTGCACCCGAGGTATATTATCTCTAACCTAACCTCTAAACCCTCGGTTATGACTCTCGTCTATACTCTGGGAGTGATGTTGTTCAACAACTACCTAATTATGCACTCTTTCTCAAGCAGATACTCAATAAATAGGAACAGCTAGTTGAGGGCCATTCAACGAACTACAATCACAACGTAGTTGAACAAATAGAGTTTAATACCCAACTCAAAACTATATTAACATGCCAACAAGTTCATCCCCAACGGGTTTCACCAAAACCTTAGATTAAAGTATTCAACTACTCATAATAATAACAAAAACTACAAAAGAATTCATATTCAATAAAAGAACAAAAAAGGAGAATAAAGATTGATCCCCAATTTTCCTCCTTGCCTCTTGCCCTTGCTTTTGATGTTTTCCACTCTAAAAACTGACAGACTCCCTCTCTTGGACGAATTTCTTAAGTTTATATAGGATTTGGGGCTTAAAATCCTGTGTTTTGCATATTAGTCCCTGAAATTTCCGCGTCTTGCCGTGGTCGCGCCAGGACCGCGGCCAAACAGGATCTCTGAATCTGTGACTGCACTCCACCGCGGTTGCACTGCGGACGTGCCAGGACCGCGGCAGACTGTCTTTAGCTCTGATTTTGCTTATTGTTTGGTGCACTTCGAGGGTATTATTTGATTTTCCTCCTTTTTCCCGTAATCGATTCCAAAAATGCTCCAAAGTCCTCCTCTTGTGATGTATCACCTGCAATGCATGAAAAACACTCATCAGAGCATTTTGTTATCAATATTCACATTAAAAACACTACAAAATATGGTTCATTGGGGCCTAATTATAGTATAATTCACCTATTATCCGTACTCTCCATGTTAATTTGTTCGAGCACTTTTGCCTACGAATTTTACCTATTGTTGACGCTAAAACACACTAGATTAACTTTTTCAAGAAACCACACAGTTTTTTTGTTTCATTGCAGGTACACTTAATTCTCACAATATATACATGAGTGTATATCTAGATTAAAATCTTTTTCAAGAAAATTATACAGTTTTTTGTTTCATCACAAGGATACCTAATTTCACAACCTAGATATAGATCATGTCATTTGTGTTCCTTAGCTAAAGGTTGTGTTAACCTAAAGTCTACCAAGTCGAAGCGTCAGTTTCTTGTGTGCGATAATAATTATTGAAATCTTAAGCTCTCTAATTGCTGCTCTCTGAGTTTTCTTCATTCTCCAGTTTTTCATCTTACAAGGCTTTACTATTGTTGGCATTAGATCAGAAATTACCATCATGCCATTAATTTGTAGGAGGGTTCTGAATGGAGAGTTCGTGGTAGGGAGGAGGGTTCGGAAAAAAGAGGAATGCTGATGGTGATGTTATTAGTTTTCTGTGGTTTGTTAGCAATTCACTGCCATGGATTTCACCAGATGTATCACTTCAATGTGGCGGTAAATTTTTTCTACTTTTCTAGTTATATATTATCTATAAAGTTCTTCCTCGGAAGATGACAACATTATTCTGGCATCTCTTTTGCTTAAATTTTTTCTCGTTTACATTCGATATCGCATAATAAATATCACCACATTTTTGGTATAATACATACACTACTTTTCGTACAACACATCTCTAAGAAACCTATTTCCTTTTGGCGTGATAACTTTGACTTTCTACCGATGTCGCCCCCTATTAAAAGTTATTTGCATCTGCATAACAACAAAGTAAATTTATCTGTTTTATAAAATGAGTATTTGTTTATTATTTACTGCTATGATTTTTTTTATTACCATCTATTGTATTTGGTGTTCTTAGATGCCATGTAGTTGTTAGAATTAGGCATAGGTTTGATTCTCTTATAATGTTTCCGTTGTATGAACTGATAACACTTGTAATAAACTACAATCTGGTTATCGATTTATAGCTTCCACTGCCTTCTTCTTAGGAAGTTTTAAAAGGGAAATAGAGAAATGAACTCAAAGGCCGGAATTAATACGAATTCTACCATTGAAGTAGTTCAATTCATGCTAAACGTCATCAATCGGTCAATTAAGGTTGAAGTAATATATAAAACCTCAATTTCTCTCTTCCAATTTGTTCAACAAAATTAATGCATGTGCTGATTTTGGTTGGAGTTAATTCTGTTGGCTGATTAGAGATATAGAGTTTTAGCCACTTCGAGTTTTAGGCTGATTTAAGATCTCCTTGCTGAAATTTGAGGGTTTTTATTTGTTTGATAGACAATATAGTCTTTTAGGAATTGTCTATAGGTTTTGAGGGTATGCTGGATAGTTTATCTTTCAAACGAATATTTTATGAGTTCATCATCCTTGCTTTTTTCCTCTTCTAATTTACCCTCAAATAACAGGAGGTACATTGTCTATATGAATGTAATGTATTCATTTGTTGTTCTTTTCTTGGTGGGTCTTCACTCTGTCATGTCATAGTTTTTCATTTCTCTTCTATTCGTATACGTCACGAGCTCTCTAATTTTAAAGTAATTTATATCTTGGTGATGTTTAGATTTTGAATTTCGAAGTAGACTTGGGAATGTGTTAAAAGTTGATCTTATTAGTAGTTTTCATTTTCCAATAGCTCATATTATTTTGCAAATCCGTCGAGTTTTAGACCTCTCCTTCATAAAATACTTGCATAGGGGTGTAGAGCTCGACAAGATCTCTCATCCTATGTTGGTTTCACCCCAAATCCGGCCGAATTCCCGCAGCCACCCCTCTGTCCCGCCACTTTTGCCCTCCCACTACCTCATTCTTTAAGCCTTTTCGATCCAAAGACTCACGTTCTCTTCTAGTATGACACCAGAACTTATTTGTTTAGGCGTATACTAAAAGGAAGCTTTTGTTTCGGGGTCGAACAGTCATTGGTTGATATCTTCGGCATCTTCGCGTTGTGCAATTTGGCCTCGAATGTCTCCGAGTTTTGGTAACACCTCTTTCCTTTCTCTGAATTTATTCTTGTAATTAGCATTAGGTTTAAAGTTTAATTCTCATTCACGTTTATGTTGTTCTTATGAATTTAAGTTGTAATATGTTGTTTGCTATTATTTTCATGTCATTGTACGCTGCTTCAAATCATTCCTTTTGTTGCTCGTCGTGATTAGTTTAGACGTATCAGTTAGGCGACTGAGATCAATTGAGCTACTAGTTGGTTACATTGACCTGATTCGTATGTGATATTTCTATGTCGTTCTTCGTGTTTTGGTGATTAATTGTTGGTCAGTTCAGAATCAATAGTGTTTAGTTGTCATGTTTCGTTATGCCTCCGGACTTTAATCGAAGTTTCGATGTCTTTGGACTCCAACTGGAACCTGAATCCTTTCTTTAGGTTTCTGATTTTTGTTGCCTACTACTTTATTGTAGTTATCGTAGTAATGCAAGTTCTGTTAGTGGTCGGTTCTAGTTTGTTTTCTATCTAGTTTTCAGTTTCGGCTTCGCTTAGTCAAACTTTTTCACTAAGTTGTTTTCTCTGTTAACATGTGTCTTGCTTGGTTTGATTATATTCATTAGGTTTTAAGTTCTCTTTATTGATTTATGGTTCAGTATTAAGTTTTAGTTACATGTTTGTGGTAGTTTAACTAAGTTCTAGTTGTTTCTCATTTTGGTTTGGTGCAAACTAGGTTTGGTATTAATTTGCTGAAAAGTTGAAGAGTAGATATGTTTGATCATGAGAGTAGGGTACTTGTTTGGCTGCTTTTTACTATTTAAAGGTTGTTGGGAGTATACTGCTCCTATTACTATTTCACAGTAAAAATTATGGGAGTATGCTGCTCCTATTACTATTTCACAGTAAAGTTATCTGATTTTTTTAATTTCCTCATTAGACCTATTGAAAACTTGCTAAATCATTTTGAGAAGAAAGAAATGGCATTAGGAGCTAATTCATGTTGCAGTTGTACATTAAAGGGTGGAACCCCTGAGACTGCTAAGATCATATAGTCCCTCTGAAAGGGATTCCGTAAGGATTTTCAGTTGAAAATTTTCTCAACTGTGCAACACATGTGCACATATTTATACTAACTGCTTCGACAGAGATGAAATTCCGGCCACAGTGATCGGGGAGTCCTGTGTGAATGGGCTCTCGCTTAACAGATCAAGGTATGCTGGGGATAGCAAATGTGCCTGTTTCTTATTCCACACAGCAAGAAAAAACGCAGGAAGTAAGATTGTCAACAACATTTATGAAGCATATTAATTTGTATTATCAATTTATGCACTTGCTAAACAATTTCTGTTCCTATATCAATTGGCAGTGATTTACTTTGTTAAGGACTGTTGTGATTAGATAATGATAAGCATGAGCAGCAATTGAGTATAGGGGATTGCCTTTCTTTGGGTCTCTGTGTGTGTGTGTGTTTGGATGCGTTGTGTTGCTTTTATTTGTAAAAATTTAAAACATATGAATTGTAGTCTAATGCAAAATATCTACATTCTACCCATAGTTCTTCAAGTTAATTGTATTTAATCTGGATTTCTAAAATATGTAATTGATGATTCCTTTGCATAAATCAATTTGGCAGGAGATCAAAATGGTGTTGGTGCAGAGGGGAGCACCAATGCTCGGGGTTTGGACAGTTTGTAGTCTATCTCACTATGGAGGTCATGAAGTATTCTATAATCCTAGAACTTACATTTTTATTAGTCAATGATCATTAGGTTACTACTCTTAGGCTGTTGATGGTAAAAATTTCTCGGTATATGATTGAAATTTATAAGAATTACTTGGGAAAATATTGAATAATTATAACACCAATACGTTGTTAAGATATACCGCATCAGCTTTTATTGTCGTATAATAGCAGTTTGAGATTTTTGCATCTGGATGCTGGAGGTTGGCTGTATCTCTTCAGTGAATATGTTATACTAACATCACCTTTCATTATTGCAGCCTGTAATCTCTTTATGATTGTTAATCCATTATCTAGATTGAGGTATTGGAATCTTATATTGGGAAAGGAGGATTAGTGCAAACTTTAAAATTAACAAGACTAACATGTCACATCTCGAAATCAGAATTTGAAAGTTTATGGGTTCCAAATAAATACTATTGAACTTTTATTTTAGCTACTGTATTTATAAGTATTTAATAAATATCTAATATAAATATATAAAAAATCAAAATGATTTATAGGGATCCAATGATGAGGGAATTTATTAGACAATTAATATTAATTAGTCTTCATTTTAATATTTTAGTGCACATAGAGATTCACAAATCCTTAACAATGAACAAATCTCAAGTGACATGCCACAAGCAGCAATTTCCTATACAGACACAAGAAGTCACTATGTGCTCTAACTTGAGCTACGGTCTCATATGATACACTTAAACACATGCACTACTCTCTTATCTTTTTTTCTATTTTTACCCCTTACATTTTGACTTCATATTCCAACAAACACAGCTACATGATCACCAACAAAGTTTAACACCACGAATGTGTCATTAGAGAAAAAGAAAACTAAAAACTTGGAATTAGTTCGACATTTCCAACAATTTTGACGTCATGGTCGGCTGTTAACTTCAACTTTTGATGATGAGGTATTTGCAAAGTAAGTCTTGTAAGAATAAATTCCATGAAAAGTCTTAGTTGATCAGCAAGCAACAACTTTCTTTTCTTGTATCATAGCGGTCTTCTTCATCAGAATCTCGAGCAGAATAATGCCTAAGCGCACACACACACGCACATATATGTGTGTGTGCGCTATATATATATATATATATGTCACTCTCATCCGTCAATTTTTGAGAAATCTATTGAAGAATGATGGAGAATGTTTTACCTTCAAAATTTGGATAAGAAATGTATAGTCCTTGCAGAAAAAGAAGCAAAACGTTTAGACACAAAAGAGGTAGTCCAGACGCACAACTTACAACCAGTTACAACATTTGAAGGTAAAAAACATAACTACGTTATTAAGTAGAGTATCCAGTCATACAAGAACAATTGATGGTATTAACTGAACGCTTGCTGTATAGCTAACACATAAAAGGTACATGTCTCAGTTTAACCAAGTATTTCATCAAGCATAACTTTCAGTTTTTCAAAGTCAAGATACTGCACATATACGATCACTCTAAATATGTGCATTTAAGGAAAGAAAAAATGAATTTGTATGATTGTAATTATGTGTTTTTCTTCAAATTAAACTGCTTTTGTTTCTCCCATATAAGTTGCCACTTTATTGACGCAAAGTAATATTCAAACATGAGGTTTGTGGCACTATAATGCTTCAAAAGATTGTTGGTACATGTAAAGCTGTTAACGTGGAAAAGTTAAAAATCATCCTTAAATTTAACACTATAAAAATAACTCTTTCTAGTTAAATTTTTGTTAGTACTATTCACAAATAGGTCAAAAAAAATTTCAAACATGAATAACCAGTTCAAAACAACCATTCATCATAAGCCAACCAGTAATTGACTCTATTAACCGCAAAAGAAGATCGAAAACTGAAAAGCTTATGCATCATTAATAACTGAATACTAAGGTTTTTAGTCTTATCTTCTCAGGAGTGAGAGAATACGACATCAAGTAACTTTTTGCACTCAAAAAAGAGGTTCACGTATTTTCTCTGAATAATTCTTGACTAAACTCAGCACAAGCCTTGGAGACAAATTCAAATTCGTCATACCCTACGAATAGAATCTAATTGCCGGATTGACTGGCTTAACTCCAGCACATGTAGATTTACATATCAAAAGATAACGAAAGAATATATGAGTAACGAAATAAACAATCTAGATTTACATACGGGGATCATATACCTTGGAAGTCCAAAAGGTAAAAGTCCTTACTTACCTAAGTGATTTGATCGTCAATTATCTTTCTAATTATCACTAAGGATCTTGAACATATCCTAATACCGGGCATCAAATAGAGAATTTAAGAGAAGAACAAGCAATAAACCACATATATTTTGTTAATGTATCATTACTCTTCCATTTGGATTACTAAAGTATAACTTATCTTTTCTTTTTAACTCCAAATATTAATCCGTCATAAAGTATGGACACAACAACAACAACAACAACAACAACAACAACAAAAAATCCAGTCTGATCCCAACATGTGGGGTCTGAGAAGGGTAGTTTGTACGTAGACCTTACCCCTACCTAATGCATGTAGAGAGGCTGTTTCCAATAGACCCTCGACTCTGGAAAGGAAATAAAAATAAAAAAATAAAAACAGTATCAAATAATAGCAACAGGGAATACAATACCCGAGGCGAACAAAACCACATGACGTAATAAAAATCTAAGAATATGAAGGGAAATGCATGCTACTAAGCCTATCGGTGAACACTATAAACTACCTACTAACCTTCTGCCTTAATCCTCGACCTCCATTCCCTCCTATCAAGTGTCATGTCCTCAGTGAGCTGAAGCAGCGCCATGTCCTGTCTAATCATTTCTCCCTAGTACTTCTTAGGCCTACCTCGACCCCTTCTCACACTCTCCATGTCCAACCTCTCACACCTCCTGACAGGTGCATCAATGCATCTTCACCTTACATGTCCGAACCATCTTAGCCACGACTCCCGCATCTTGTCCTCCGCAGAGACTACTCCCACTTTGTCTCGGATAGCTTCATTCTTAATCCTATCTTTCCTGGTACACCCACACATCCATCTCAACATCCTCATCTCAGCTACTCTCATCTTCTGCACGTGAGAGTTCTTGACTGGCCATCAGCACCATACAACATAGTAAGTCGAACCACCACTCGATAAAACTTACCCTTAAGTCTTAACGGTACATTCCTATCACATAGAACACCGGAAGCGAGCCTCCACTTCATCCACCCCGCTCCGATGTGATGTGTGACATCTTCGTCAATCTCTTTGTTACCCTTGATAATAGACCCGAGATACTTAAAACTCGCTCTGTTGGAAATAAATTGAGCATCAAGCTTAACCTCTACGTCCGCATCATGAGTCTCACTGAATTTTCACTCCAAGTATTCTGTCTTGGTTCTACTCAGTTTGAAACCTTTAGACTCTAAGGTCTGTCTCCAAACCTCCAACCTCACGTTAACTCCGCTACGCGTCTCGTCAATCAACACTATATCATCGGCAAATAGTATGTACCAAGGCACCTCCCCTTGCATGTGACGCGACAGTACATCCATCGCCAAGGAAACAAAAAAGGGCTAAGAGCCGATCCCTGGTGCAACCCCATCACCACAGGGAAATGGTCCGAGCACCACCCACAATCCACACCCGAGTCTTAGCATCATCATACATATCCTTAATCACCCTAATGTACGTTACGGGAACGCCTCTAACCTCCAACACCTCCACAAGACCTCCCTTGAAACTTTATCGTATGCCTTCTCAAGGTCAATAAACACCATATGCAAATCCTTCTTCCTTTCCCTGTACTGCTCTACTAATCTCCTTACCAGATGAATCGCTTCTGTAGTCGAACACCTCGGCATGAATCCAAACTGATTATAAGAAATAGACACGCACCTCCTGACCCTGGCCTCCACCATTCTTTCCCAAACCTTCATTGTGCGACTCAATAACTTGATACCCCTATAATTGTTGCAATTTTGGATATCACCCTTGTTCTTGTAAAGCTGAACCATCGTACTCCACCTCCATTCTTCGAGCATCTTCTTTGCCTTAAAAATAACATTAAAAAGCCTAGTGATCCACTCCAAACCTTCCCGCCCCGCACTCTTCCAGAATTCCACCAAGATTTTGTCTGGCCCCGTTGCTCTGCCCCTGCACATCTTACGCATCACTTATTCCACCTCTGTAGACGCGTAATTTTTGACCCGCACAATTTTTTTTAATTAGTAGTGTATTAATATTTTAAAAATATTCACTCGATTTCATTATACAATTGGAGTCTATTTTGTTTTTAATTTCAAAACATATATTCGAAAACACAAAAAAATATATATTTAAATAGCCCATTATATATTCTCTTATTTTTACACTTAAGGCCATTAATATTTTATAGCAATATATTTCTCATTTGTACTTTGATTTTCACCTGTTTTCTCTACTTATATATAATATTTCATATTATGAGATAGTTTACTTAGATAATTGGAATTAATTTTATTTTTAATAGTTTAATAAAGAGATTGGATTTGTTAGTTAATGGACTTTAAAAATTAAAAAAATCCAAATGTGGAGCCCGAATTCGGATGAAAAGAGCCCAAATATGTGCAGCCCAATCTCCGCATTCTTCAAATCTGCCCCAAACCCATACCCAAACCCACTGACCCGCCCCACTCCTTCTTTCAATCCTAGCTATTCACCCTCTTAAATCCAACGACCAAAATTCCTCCCCACTTCCATATAAAAACTTAATATTTCCCAAACCCTAAACCTAATCCCAAACCCAATCAGCCGCTAACCTCCCTTCTGTCGTCGCCAGAAAACCTGACAGCGCCTCCTCTCTTCTAACAACTGCCGCCGCACACACTCCATCCTCTCAAAGAAATAACCACCAGTCGCCCACCCCTCATCTCCACCCTCATCCGCCGCCACCAGCCTTTCTTCCTTACACACATAAAGAAAAAAAATCTAAGAGCAAAAGAAGCTGCCGCCGGTCCACTTGCTCACTGCCGCTGTCGCCGAAAAAATCAAACGCGGCCACTCTCACTCATCTCCTTCTCAAATTTTCCACCACCAAGAATCCATACTCCAATTCCAGCCACCTCTGCCCGCCTCATTATCAGAACCATGGATTTTGATTTTGGAGAGATCGATTCGTACTCAAATTTCAACAAATATGTTTGAGTCTTTGCTGAAATACAGTCCGGTTGAAGGTTGTAATTTTACTGATTGTTTGATTTTGGTGAGGTTCTGTCCGTCGAGTTTAGATTCCGGATCACAAAATATATTCGAGGTCTATTCTTTCCCTCTATCTTATTAGTTTGCTCAATATTTGTTTTTTTGAAATTTCTGCTGCGTATGAAATGGTTCTCTGCTACATAGAATTATCTTTGTTTGGAGTTTACACGGTTGGTTGCTGGGATTAGTTAAAGTAATTAAATAAATAACGTGTATGGTTTGAATTAAAAGTATTGTACTGGGTCAGGGGAGTGATACTGGATGAGATAAGAATCTGTTTAATTGGGGTTGAAACGTGTTTGAGTTTTGGTCGCAATTTACACATGCAAATTAAGTTTAATATCAATTTTAATTTTACGTTATCATTTTATCATCGCTAGTAGAATGTTTAGGCCGGCCACACTTGGGTAGACAAGTTTTAGGATTTCTTTCTTTTATTCGAGGTGAGTGGTCGTCCCCGTTAGTTTATATTTAGGGGAATGCCCCGAAGAGTTTGTATATATTTTTACCTGGGGTATTTGAAGGACAATGATGGAACACTTTGAAAAAGTGTAGCATAGTATTTTTATTTTACTTCTATTTTTATTTTTTAGGTGGGGACGACCTCAAGCTTCTTTTGATTGTTTATTTTCTTTTGTATTTTTATACCTCAATCTGAGTGTTCTTTAAAGCCAACTTGATCATGTACGCAACCGTACTAGTTATGAGACTAGGGGAGTGCCTAACACCTTCTCCCCGAGTCAAATGAACCCCCTTACCTTGAATATCTGGTGCGGACTTAGTTTGGAGTCTTAAGTGTTTAAAAGGATAAAGTATTTCTAAAAACGGTGACCTGACACACCGAAATCAAATGTCAGGTGGCGAATCTGAGTTAATCCTTTTGAACACAAATCTTTTGTCACTTTCAAAATTGAAAACCCTTTTTAACCTTTACAAAATCTTTTTATTTATTTAAGAAGGTTTAGTTAAGTTCGTTTTAAAAAAAAGGGTGTGACAACCTCCTCTACCGTTATCCGCCTACAGTACCCAAAATCCCGTCGACTCTTGGAGTGCTCCAACTCACCCAACACAATGTTTCTATCCACCTCCTCCTTCAACGGTTTATGGAAGTATGTCTGCCAACTTCTCCTAATAAGTATCTCGTCCATCAACACTTTTTCATCCTCGTCCTTGATGCACTTGACTTGGTCTAAGTCACGGGTTTCTTCTCCATCACCTTGGCCAAGCGGTACAACCTCTTGTCTCTACCTTTGCCCTAGAGCTCCTCGTTCTTAGCTGTCATAACTGCTAACTTTGCCTCTTTCTTTGCCTTTATGTAGCACTCCCGATAAGTCCTTTTTTCCTCCTCATTTGTACTTTTTACTAGCTTCAAATAAGCAGTTTTCTTAGCTTCCACTTTACCTTGAACCTCTACGTTCAAAGTATTTGAATTTTTCACACAACATAATAGAAAATATTTGAATTTTATTTTAGGTAGCAAGTTGGAGCTAGAAATGGTACCCCGAACTTTGTAATATACGTCTGTGAGAAAACTGAAGAAATAAAGCTTCATCAATATTTTGGGATCCACTATTAGCAAAAGGAAGAAAAAATTTCATGAGATCTGATAAACACAACCATTACCCTATTTTTTGAAATGGAACTAAAGTATCATACTAAGATATTTGAAATAACAAACTGTAACGACCCTACCGGTCATTTTGAGCTCTAGCGCGTCGTTCATCAGTTTGAGATCATGAGCAGCTTTGCTTCAGGTATTATGATCCGTAGGCGTGGTCGGAGTTGAATTTTGGGAAGTTCGGAGTCAAATTGGAAAGCAAATTCTCATTTTAGAAGCCATAAGTTGGACGAATCGACTAAGACTGGAATTTGGAGTAAACAACCTCGGAATCAGGATCTGAAGGTTCCAGCATGCTCGTATGATGATTTTGGACTGAGGCGTATGTCTGGATCGGGTTTTGGGTAAGCGTTCAGCATATATTGTTAAAGTTAGCATTTTAGAAGGAGTTCATAAATCTGGATTGAAAGGCATTTTAGTGTTATAGATGTCCGTTTGGATTTCCGAGCCTGGGAATAGCTCCGTATGGTGATTCTGGAATTGGGAGCGCGATTGGAAGTGAATTCGGATCTCTGTAGGTCATTTTGAAGTCATTTGGCTAAAGATAGAAATTTGAAGGTTTTTGAGAAATTCGATCAGACGTGGAAATTTTGATATCGGGGTTGGAATGAGATTCCGAAAGTTAGAGGAGGGCCGTAATGTCGAATGTGACTTGTGTGCAAATTTGGGGTAAATCAAATGTGATTTGATGGGTTTCAGCATCGGATATACAAGTTGGAAATTTCAAAGTTCATAAAGCTTGAATTTGAGTGCGATTCGTAGTTTCGGGTTGTTTGATGTGATTTGAGGCCTCGAGCATGTTTGTATTATTTTCGAACAGGTTGGTGAGATTGGACGGGGTCCCGGGGGCCTCGGGTGGATTCCCGGTGGTTAACAGATCAAATTTGAAGTTGAAGAGGAGCTGAACTGTTGGTGTATGGTGCGACCACACCTGCGAGGATTTGGATGCAGGTGCGGGCCACAGGAGCGACTTTGGCACCGCAGATGCGAGAATTGGGCTGCCTTGGCTGGGGCCGCAGGTGCGATGGAATTTCCGCACCTGCGGAGGCGCATATGCGGATAATGGGGTGCAGGTGCGGAGCCGGCTGGAGAAGAATGGATTCATAGGTGCGGGATATCGGGCGCACCTGCGGGCGCGCATGCATGAGAGGGAGACAGCAGGTGCAGAATTCGGGCTTGGGAAAATTGTTTTTAAAGTGAGTATTTGCCATTTCTTCTCCTATTTTCTTTTGGTATGGGCGATTATGGGGAGCTTCAAGGGGAGATTTTCTTCAGGGATCACAAGGTAAGTTATTCCAGCTCATTTCAAGTTAAACACATGGTTTAGGTTCGGATTTTAAGTGTAGCAAATTGTGAAAATTATGGAATTTGGACGAAAACCTAGAAATTGGTATTATGTATTTTTACCACGAATTTGAGCATAAAAATTAGAATAAATTGTATATTTAAGCTAGTATGACTATGGGTAGAGTTTATCTTCGAGAAATTTCAGAATCCGGCCACGTGGGCTCGAGGGCATTTTGGTCAACTTTTCGAGCGGAGTTGGGAACTTATATAATTTAAATTGTTACAAGTATTACAGTGAATTTCTATCGGTTTGCCCGTTATTTGTGTTGTTTTGGGGCGTTGTGTATCAATTAGAGTCGTCGGAAGGGCTTGGAAGCCGGTTATGGAATTTCAGAGAGTGGTAAGTCTCCTTTCTAACTTTGTGAGGGGGAATTGTCCCTATATGTGAACTAATTAAATATGTGTGCTACTATTTGTGAGGGCTATGTACGCACGAGGTGACGGGAGTCCGTGCGTAGCTACTACTATTCTTGTCCGGGTAGTTTAGGACCCAAAAGTATGTTTTATTTGTCATAATTGTAACCTTATTGAAGAAATTTAAAATGATTAGATTATTACCGAATTTGGTAAATGAATTTTTGGAAAAAACTTAAATACTACATTTGTAACTATTAAAGAGAACTTTGTCATTTATTGGTAATTGCTTCTCTCGATGTAGACGGGGTGGACTGTTTGAATATGTATTCCTATGTGTGACCGCTTCCCAATATATATTCCGTGAGCGGAGTGATTCCTTCCACTACTCTCATGGGAGCGGGTCGTACGCCACGGCGGAATAGATGCATCTATGGTTCGAGCCGTTCGACCCTTCGGCAGTGCATATTTTATTATTGTTGGTTCGGGCCGTTCGCCCCTCGGCATTTCCTACAGCATTATATATACATATTATATATCATCAGTAACTTGAACTGTTAAATTGTCTTATGGACGTAAATTTCTAAATGAAATGACGGAAACCGGAGAATTCATATATTTATGAAAACAATTGATCTTTCCTGTAATTATTTGTTATTCGATGCCATGTTGATATCCTTCATCTATTATATTGTATCTACCTCTAGCAAGTGTCAAAATCGACCTCTTGCCAGTACCTCTCTGAGGTTAGGCAGGATACTTACTGAGTACATGTTGTTTTCGTACTCATGCTATACTTGCTGTGTATTTTTATTGCGAAGGTACATTCATAGCTAGTGGCCCTGCTTGACACGACGATGTGGCTGATTTGGAGACTTAGACGAGCTGCACCATCCGGAGATGACATGCGGCCGACAGAGTCTCCCTCATGTTGTATTTATATTTATTTTAAATCCCTTGTCCAATTTGTATTTTGGACAAGCTTTGTAGTATTTGTATAATTCTTAGAATTTGCTCATGCACTTGTGACACCAGGTTTAGGGATGTGTTTGGGATGTATTTTATTAAAATGAAATATTAAGCCATCGTAGTTACTTGGCGGATTTTATTCAGTCATTATGAAATAAAGTGAAAGGTAATGATTTCAAAAATGCTAAAACAAGAATTTCACTTAACCATTTAATGATTTGGCTTAACTAACAGTGGTGTCTGGCGCCATCACGACCTTATGGATTTTGGATCGTGACAACTTGGTATCAGAGCACTAGGTTCCCTTAGGTTTCACGAGTCATGAACAAGTCTAGTAGAGTCTTACGGATCGGTACGGAGACGTCTGTACTTATCTTCGAGAGGCTACATGGCTGTTAGAAGCTTCCCTTCTTGATTCCTCATCATGCGATTGGATTCCTTTGAGGCTTATGCCTATGTTTCTTTCTACTCAATCTTATACATCGCGAAGCGCCTGCTAAGAATTGAGGATTTGAGGAATTTTAATGGTGATACAGATGAGGTGCAGGGTGTTTCTCCCTGCGTGGTTGTTGGGCTATTGTCATCGCCTTGCGAAAGGATATTTGTCACGACCCCAAATCCTAACAGGCCGTGATGCCTATCGTGGAACTAGGCTAGCCAACCATCACATTACTATGCATTTGTTTGATTTTAAAAGTTCATAATGCAATAATAAACATCAATCATAATATATAATTAATTTATATAAGTCTTAGCGCCCCAAATAATCTAATAACTCTAAACAAAACCTCCCAAGACTGGAGTCAATAGTCATGAGCATCTAAGAAATTAAATCTAATTCTGCTAAACCATAATAAATGTCTACGAATCAATTGCTAATACTAATCAAGGAAGGGAATGGAGAAGTTGTGGATGTTGAACAGCTATCTCGAAGTCCCGTGAAATGCCGCTATCGAACTGAATCAGCTACTGCTGCGAGCTAGTACCTGAATCTGTGCACAGAGGCACATGGAGTAATGATGAGTATGCCAACTCAGTAGTAATGAAAATAAATCAAAGTCTGAGAAAATATGAAGCACACAGTGCAGATACACAAATTCACAAAACCAGTAAAAACACCAAGTAGTATTCAACAAATACATGAGTTCGAAATCAGCTCCCAGAAATCCTTTGAAATAAGTGTAATATCAGTATGTCTCAGTAAAATGCTCAGTAAAAACTAGTTTGAAAACGAAGTAAATCATAGTTCGAAAACTTAGTAAAATCATCATAAATCTGCCTCTCGGGCCAAAATCATTTCTCGTAATAGTTGGCCCTCAGGCATTCTCTCAATCACTCAGTAACAGCCCCGCGGGAAATAATCATCACTCAGTATCAATCATCACTCAGTAGGTACCTGCGCTCACTGGGGATATGTACAGACTCCGGAGGGGCTCCTACAGCCCAAGTGCTATAACAACATAAGGCATGAAAGCCTCCTAACAATATAGGCCTGAAAGCCTCCTCACAATATAGGCCTGAAAGCCTACTCACAATATAGTCCTGAAAGCCTCCCTCATATAAGTCCTGAAAGCCTCCTCACAATATAGGCCTGAAAGCCTCCCTCATATAAGGCCTGAAATCCTCCTCACAATATAGGCCTGAAAGCCTCACTCAGTCAGACACTCTCAATTTGCCCTTAGGCCATAAACATACCGGGTTCTGACCCAAAACAGTGTTTCATTTTTCAATAAAATACTCTGAGTGTCAAACAATTTATCAGGAAAAAGACTGAGTGTAAAATCATAACATATCAGTGAGGAAAATATATTAAACGCAACCCCCAAGATGTAAACAGATCGGCACTAGGCCCCAAACATGGCTTACAACCCAAAACATATCATAATATATAAATATTGATTGAGCTTAGAAATCGATTTCGCAACTCAATAGTTTCCTAAATAGGGAATATATCTCCAAAGTTTCAACCTTTACATTTCAAAACCTGTGAAGGGTGCATAGTCCGAGGTTTCATACCCTAAGGACAGGATTTAAAGACATTACTTACCTCAAAACTAGCAGGGAACTATTCCGCAGCACACTTGCCTCTCGAATCAACTTCCGAAGGCTCCAAATCTATCAAGTTCATATTTTTATCATCAAATTATGCTTAAGGAACGAATTCCAATAGAAAGATATCAAATTTAGCTCAAAAATCCGAATTTGGTCAAAACCCGACCCCCGGTCCCGCATCCTTAAACTCAGAAATTTTTATACAAAACTGTCCTTCATCATCTTACGAGTCCGTACATATAAAGAACATCAAATTCGGAGTTTGTTTGACCCTTCAAATCGACCCCTAAAGGTCTCATAATCTCAAGCCCTAAACCCACCTTGTTCTACTGATTTCCATGGATTAAATGCTGAGATTATTTTCTATAACCACCTATAAATGACTTTTAATGATCAAAACACTTACATATACGAAGAACACTGATTTCCCTCTTCAAAAACCGCCCCCAAATATCTTTGTCCGTACAACAATGGTGTAAAAAGGGTTTAGGTCGCAGAGGTTTATTTAAATACTGCCCAGTGATTTATGAACTGCGATCGCAGACATAAGGTCGCGATCGCGGAGAACAAATTTCCACAGACCCTCAAATACTCTACGCGATCGCAAGGTTCCCCACACGACCGCGACTCACAGAACCTCAATCCCACGCAATCGCAACCCTGCACACGCGATCGCGAAGAGCAATGGACTCTCTCTCACCTCATGCGCCTATAACCCTACGTGATCGCACCAAGACCTACGCGATCGCGATTCTCAACCCGCTCAACCTCTCCGATCGCAGATAAACCTATGAGATCGCAGAGAGTAAAAAATTTCCCCTCTCAATTTGAACTACGCGATCGCGACTCTCCCCCGCGATCGCAGAGAGTAAAAACCTGCTGCATAAAAACCAGAAAACCAGCTCTTTCTTTAAGTCCAAAAATGCCCGTTAATGAACTGAAATCAATCCCGAGTCCCTCGAGACCCCAACCAAACCTACCAACATATCCCATAACATCATTCAAACTTATTTGCACCTTCAAAACACCAAAACTAACATCAAAACACCAAAATCTCACCGGATTCAAGCCTAAGAACTTTGATATTTCTAAAATCCACCAATGATGCTAAAACTATCCAAAACAACTCCGATTGACCTGAAATTTTGAACACATATCCAAATGACATTATAAACCTGCTCCAACTATCGGAATTCAATTCCGACTCTGATAGCCTATTTTCCACTGTCGACCGGAAATCGCCAAAAACTAACTTTCACCAATTCAAGCCTAATTCTACATCGGGCATCACAAAAATATTCCGGACACACTCCGAAGTATCAAATCACCTAAAGAAGCTTTTCGAGCCATGAAATCTGCATTTCGAGGTCGTTTACCAGTAAGTCAACTCTTAGTTGACTTTTCCCATTCTAAGGCTATTATTTTGAAGACTAAGTGACTAAATTCTCATTTTAACCATTCCGATTTCAAGCCTATCAACTCTAATACATCATTAACAGAATGACCAACCTATGACAAGTCAAATACAGTAATTATAATGCAGGTTCTACGTAACGACGGACCGGGTCGTTACATTCTTCCCCTCTTAAACAAACGTTCGTCTTCGAACGGGTCTAGAAACATACCTGGAGTCTCAAACAAGTGAGGATATTTGCTCTGCATCTCCCGCTCGGTCTCCCAAGTATACTCCTCCACTGGTTGGCCTCTCCATTGAACTTTCACTGAAGCTATACTCTTGGACCTCAACTTTCTGACCTGACGATCCAAAATTGCTACTAGCTCTACCTCATATGACATATCGCCCTCGAGTTGAACTGTGTTGTCACGACCCAAATCCAAATTCAGGTCGCGATGGCGCCCAACATCGGGGTTAGGCAAGCCGATATGAATTACACTAGGTGCACCCTTCCCATTTAATTTGAAGAATCAACAATTACCAGTTTTTTTTAAACATCTAAATATAATACCAGCCTGATACGGGGGTAAAACTTAACAAAAGCCTGGTCAAGATAACATATACACATATGAACAGTCCAAAACCCCAAATATACATCACGTGCGTGCCAGGAACTAGTGTCACGGGAAACTACTGAATATACAATGACCTAAATATATACATAGCCTCGGTCTGAATGAAATAGACAGAGAATAAACAAGGGAAACTTCAGGGTGCTGCCAGAATGTCGCCAGGAAGAGCAACTCACCGTGAAGTCTAATCAACACCGGTCAGTATCTAGAGTCGGCCTGAAAATCATATGGACCAGCCTCTGAACCTGCACAGTCAAGTGTAGAAAAGAAAAGGAAGTGCATCATGAGTACATAATAAAATATGTACCAAGTGAGTATCCCGTCTAAACTCGAAGGAGTAGTGACGAGAGGTCGACTAGATACTCACTAAGGTCCAGCATAATAATATGAAAATGAGGTATAGCTAAAGAAATAGGCATGTGAAGCAATAACAACAAATACATGAACACATAATGTAATGCAGATAGGAACCCTGGGTACCAATTTCTCTTATTCAACAATACCTGCCAACTCTGTCACATGTGATCCAGACTCAAGTGTACATATACCGACACGGACAAGACTACCGGCCAGAGTCATAAGGTAGGTCATAAGCTCCCCACGGTCACGAATCATACCTGCGACTCGTGTGCGGACTCGATAGTAATAAAGCTCCCCACGATCGCGCATCATACCCGTGACTCGTGTGCTGACTAGATAATAATAAAGCTCCCCACGATCGCGCATCATACCCATGACTCGTGTGCTGACTCGATAATAATAAAGCTCTCCACGATCGCGCATCATACCTGCGACTCGTGTGCTGACTCGATAATAATAAAGCTCCCCACGATCGCGCATCATACCTGCGACTCGTGTGCTGACTCGATAATAATAAAGCTCCCCACGATCGCGCATCATACCTACGACTCGTGTGCTGACTCAATAATAATAAAGTTCATATATAGGTACCTATGGGTACTGACTCAATCGTGAACTCAACAGGATCGTATCAATATCATATCAGTGATAGCCAATTAGGATTTACATCGTCATATTTCCATTTAACCCCTTTCATGACGTTTTAATAGTAAACACAGTTGATAATACATACAATGGTCCAAATAAGGCACATAGGGGCATGCTCGTGAGTCCTACGGCTACTCGACATAGCAATATAGCCGCCACATACGGAATCTCGTTACTTGGTACGTACGTGGCCCCCACAACATGTACACATAGCAAGCAAGGAACCTATGGGCACATTTCTACCTTACAAGTTTGGAAAGGAGACTCACCTCGACAAAAGCACTCCTCGGACCAAGGACCGGATCAAAGATGCGCCCGAATCTCCGAAACTACCCTCGACGGCTAGCAAATAGCCAAACAAGGTGTAATTGAATCAATTTAGGTTCCAGGAAGAATAACTAACAAGAAATTCCAAAATATAGCATTCTTGAAGGTTTTCGAAATTTCGACCCCGGGCCCACGCATTCGGATTTTGAAAATTCTTGAAGGAATGAATTACCCGAAGCCTAAGGATCGTAATTACATAATTTATTCAAGGATTCATGTCTAACAAGGGATAATTCACTAATTTATCCCAAAGCCCTAGGATTTCTTATCCAAATTTTATGATTTTTGATTCTTTTAGGAATTAAACCCGTTAAATTTCATGCATAATAGTGAAAAATAGAAGAAAATTACTTACCTCTACAGTGGGTGGTTGCGGAAGGGTTGCGATCGCGTAGATGTGGAACCCAGACCTCTGCGATCGCATAAGGGAAGCTGTGATCGCATAGAGAAATTCGCAGCCCAGCAGAAATCCTTCTCTGCGATCGCGGCCCTCCTTTCTGCGATCGCAGAGAAGGAAACCAGACAGAAAATTTCTGGTTTTTCCAACTTAGCTCCCCGGGGTCTAAAACATACCCGAGCCCCTCGGGACCCCGTCCAAAAGCACCGGCAAGTCTGTTTTCATGATATGGACTCGCTCGAACTTCCGGAACATGAAAAACAACAACGGAACTCAAAATTCAACCCCAAAACCAAATTAATTAAACTTAAGAACTTAAGAATTCTAAAATTCATTACATTGCGCCGAACGGGTCTATACTACTCGGAATGACCCCAAATTTTGCAGACAAGTCATAAATGACTATACGGAACTGTTTTCGGTCTCGGAATTCCATTCGAACCTCAATAGCATAAAATCACATCCCAACCCATATCTCAAATATAAGGATATCCTAATTTCCATTTCGGGTGCCGAAATGCTCCCGGTTAATCAGAACCCCGAGAAAAACATATGGCCAAGTCCGAAAACATCATACGGAGCTACTAGAGCTGTCAGAACTCGATTCCGAGGTCGTTTACTCAAAATGTTGACCGAAGTAAAACTTGGCCAAATAGGCCAACCTTAAGGAACCAAGTGTTCCTAAACCACTCAAACCATTCCCAAATCCCGAACCACTCGCTCTTACAAGTCATAAAGCATGAATGGCCACTATGGAAGGTTTCATTTAAAGGAACGGGATCCTAACACGCAAAACGACCGACTGGGTCGTTACATTCTCCCATTCTTAAACAAACGTTCACCCTCGAACGGGTCTAGAATCGTACCTGGAGTGCTGAATAGTTGTGGATATCTGCTCCGCATGTCCTGCTCGGACTCCTAACTGGTGGAAACTGACTGGACCTTTACTGCAGAAACTGACTTGGACCTCAACTGGCGGTCCTGCCGATCAATAATAGCAAATGGCTCCTCCTCGTAGCCCAAATTCTCATCTAACTGAATCGTGTTGTAATCAACCATATGCGAGAAGTCGGCATTATACCTCTGGAGCATGGATACGTGAAAAGTCGGATGAACTCCTGATAAGGCTAGAGGTAAAGCAAGCTCATAAGCAACCTCTCCGACACGCCTCAATACCTCGAAAGGACCTATAAACCTGGGGCTCAACTTAACCTTCTTCCCGAATCTCATAATGCCCTTCATCGGAGAAACCTTCAACATAACCTTATCTCTCTCCATGAATGCCACATCACGTGCCCGCTGATCTGCGTAGCTCTTCTGCCTAGACTGTGCTGTGCGGAGTCTCTCCTGAATAATCTTCACCCTATCCAAAGCATCTCTCACCAGATCTGTATCATATAACTTGGCCTCGCCAGGTTCAAACCACCCGATAGGAGAACGACATCGCCGACCATATAAAGCCTCAAATGGAGCCATCTCGATGCTGGACTGATAACTGTTATTGTATGCAAACTCCGCCAAAGGCAAAAACTTATCCCAATGACCTCCAAAATCAATCACACAAGCCCTGAGCATATCCTCCAAAATCTGAAATGTACGCTCTGACTGGCCATCAGTCCGAGGGTGAAATGCTGAACTGAGGTCTATCTGAGTGCCCATCTCACTGTGTAAAGCTCTCCAGAAGTGTGAAGTGAACTGAGGACCTCGATCTGATATAATAGACATCGACACACCATGAAATCGGACAATCTCTCGAATATAAATCTGAGCCAGCCTCTCTGTAGTGTAAGTAGTAGCCACAGGAATGAAATGCGCCAATTTGGTCAATCTATCCACAATGAACCAAACCGCGTCAACCTTCTGCAAAGTACGAGGCAACCCAACCACGAAGTCCATGGTGATGCGCTCCCATTTCCACTGAGGAATGGGCATCTGCTGAAACAAGCCTCCTGGCCTCTGGTGTTCATACTTAACCTGCTGATAATTAAGACACTTGGCCACAAACTGGAAAATGTCCTTCTTCATCCGCCTCCACCAGTAATGCTGCTTCAAATCACGATACATCTTCGTCGCTCCTAGATGAATAGAATATCGAGAACTGTGCGCCTCCGCTAGAATCCTCTCCCTCAGGCCATCAATATCAGGAACACACAATCGGCCCTGGAGTCTCAGAACACCATCCTCGCCCAAGGTAACCTCCTCGGCCCTACCCTGTACCATCATATCCCGAAGCTCCGCAAGACATGGATCATCAAACTGCCGAGCCTTAATCTCACCCAATAACAAAGACTAAGCAACCACATGAGCTAGAACTCGACGAGGCTCTAAAAGGTCCAACCTCACAAGGCGATTGGCCAAGGACTCAATGTCCAAGGCTAAAGGTCTCTCCTCAGCTGTAATGTAGGCCAAACTACTCATACTCGCTTCCCTCCTTCTCAAAGCATCCGCTACTACATTCGCCTTGCCCGGGTGATACAAAATAGTGAGATCATAATCTTTTAACAACTCAAGACATCTCCGCTGCCTCAAATTAAGGTCCCTTTGCTTAAGTAAGTACTGCAAACTGCGGTGGTCAGTGTAGACCTCACAAGACACGCCATACAAATAGTGCCGCCAAATCTCCAAAGCATGAACAATCGCCGCCAACTCTAAGTCGTGCACAGGATAATTCTTCTCATGAACCTTCAGTTGGCGTGAAGCATATGCAATAACCCTGCCATCCTGCATCAACACACATCCCAACTCGACGCGTGAAGCGTCGCAATATACAGTATACATCCCTAAATCAGAAGGCAATGATAGAACTGGTGCTGAAGTCAATGCTGACTTGAGCTTCTGAAAGCTCGACTCACAATCATCGGACCATCGAAACGTGGAATTATTCTGAGTTAATCTAGTCAATGGAGCTGCAATAGAGGAGAATCCCTCCACGAATCGACGATAATAGCCTGCTAAACCCAAAAAAACTCCTGATCTCTGAAGCTGAAGTAGGACACGGCCAACTCTGAACTGCCTCAATCTTTTGCGGATCAACCTTGATACCCTCTCCGGATACCACATGTCCCAGAAATGCCACAGACTCTAACCAGAACTCGCACTTGGAGAACTTAGCATATAGCTTCTTCTCTCGCAAGGTCTGAAGCACAACTCTCAAATGCTGCTCGTGCTCCCCCAGGCTCCGAGAGTAGATCAATATATCATCAATGAAAACAATAACAAAAGAGTCGATAAACGGCCTGAACACCCTATTCATCAAGTCCATAAATGCGGCTGGGGCATTATTCAAACCAAAGGCATCACAAGAAACTCATAATGCCCATATCTAGTGCGAAATGCAGTCTTCAGAACATCAGAAGCCCGAATCTTCAACTGGTGATAACCCGATCTCAGGTCAATATTAGAGAACACACGAGCACCATGCAACTGGTCAAACAAATTATCAATGCGCGACAGAGGATACTTGTTCTTAATGGTCACTTTCAGCTGACGATAGTCAATGCACATCCGCATAGACCTATCCTTCTTCTTTACAAATAAGACTGGAGCACCCCACGGCGACACACTCGGCCTGATAAACCCCTTGGCCAACAATTCCTCAAGCTGCTCCTTCAACTCATTTAACTCCTTAGGAGCCATACGATAAGGGGGAATAGAAATAGGCTGAGTATATGGAGCCAAATCAAAACAGAAGTCTATATCTCGATCTGGAGGCATGATTGGAAGATCTGAAGGAAACACATCTGGAAACTCTCGAACAACAGGCACTGAATCAATGGTCGGAGACCCGGCGGTGGTGTCCCGCACAAAAGCAAGATAAGCTAAGCAACCCTTCTCGACCATGTGCCGAGCCTTCATAAAAGAAATGACCCTGCTGAATGCACTAACTGAAGAACCCCTCCACTCTAACCCCGGCGACTCAGACATGGCTAAAGTAACTATCTTGGCGTGGCAATCCAACACAGCATGATATGGAGACAGCCAATCCATGCCCAGAATCACCTCGAAATCAACCATATCAAGCAATAACAGATCAGCTCTAGTCTCAAGCCCACAGAAGGTAATCACACAAGATCGGTAGACCTAGTCTACCACCATAGAATCGCCCATAGGAGTGGACACATACAAAGGAGAGCCCAAGGTTTCCAGAGGAACATCCAGAAAAGTGAGCAAATAATGCTGAGACATATGAATATGTAGACCCTAGATCAAATAACACTGAAGCCTCCCTACCACAGACTGAAATAATACCTGTAATCATCGCGCCTGAGGCCAGTGCGTCCGATCTGGCTGGGATAGCATAGAATCTGGCTGAAGCACCCGATGACTGGGCTCTCTCAGAACGAGCTGGAGCTGAATGACCCCCTCCTGACGGGCCTCCCCCTCTAGGACGGCCCCTGTCAACCTGACCTCCACCCCTAGGTGGTCGTGTTGCTAGTGTTGAAATCATAGGCCGGTGACTCTGCTGTATGGCCTTGCCCCTAAAGCGGGGGCAATCTCTCCTCACGTGGCCCATATCCCCACACTCATAACATCTCATATGTGACATATCCTGCTGACCTGAAGAGTAAGAGTCCTGAATAGCTGGAGTGCAATGAGAATCATTTGGCATGGCACTGAAATAGGAACCGTAGGATCTCTGACGGCTGGAAAAACCGTTGGGTGTACTATGGATAGCTGGAGGATGATAAGAGCGCTCTGGCATGGCACTAAACTAGGGCCTGACTGGAACAACCCTAGGAGGTATTGGAGGTGTTGAATAAGAAGACCTGCTGACCTGACCCCTGCCCCTGGCTGGAGCACCTCTGAAGTCACCTGTATACCTGGCCCTCTTGTCCTGCTGACCCTGCTCCCTACTCCTCACACGGTAACCCTTGATACGTTGACCTATCTCGACTACAAGCTGGTAGGGGGTACCCATCTCAACCTCTCTGGCCATGGAGGTCCTGATGCCTGGATGTAAGCCCGCCACAAACCGTTGAACTCTCTCCGCATCTGTAGGCAATATCATAAGGGCATGGCGGGATAGCTCTGAAAACCTCGCCTCATAGTCGGTCACAGACATTTGTCCCTGCTCTAATCTCTCGAACTGACCCTGAAGCTCCTCTCTCTCAGAAGGTGGAATGTATCTATCCAAGAATAACTAAATAAACTACTCCCAAGTAATCGGTGGAGAACCTGATGGCCTATTGAGCACATAAGATTGCCACCAGCGGCGAGCTCTACCCTTAAGCTGAAATGTCGTAAAGTCCACCCCATGCGAATCTAATGTTCTCATGTTGTGCAGTCTGTCCCTGCACCTATCGATAAAATCCTGGGCGTCATCACCCCGCTCACCCCTGAAGGTCGAAGGGCGAAGTCAGGTCCATCTATCCAGAAGCTTCTACTGGTCCCCCTCTACAACTGGCCCGAGCCCTGGTGCTGCCACCCATGCTGAACCCCAATCACGGGTGGAATATCCGGAGTACGATGTGCGACTGCTGCTGGTCCTGAAGCCTGAGCGGTATGGGTCTGGACTCCCCCTCATGCCTGAGAAGTAGCATAATCTGATGGAAGTATATCTGCCTGCGACATGGTATCCATAAATCTCAACATCCGACCCATGACCTCCTGGAAGCCCAGCGCCGTCATAAAATCAACTGGTGCTGGATCTTCTGGAGGCAGCTCATCCTGATCCTTAATATACGGATCCTCAATCGGTTCAACCGATACAGCTCTGGGGTGCCCTCGCCCCCTACCACGAATATGAGCCCTACCCTGCCCCTACCACGACCTCGAGCGGCGGGGGTAGCATCCTCCCCTGGATCAAGAACATGAGAAGCACGCGTCCTCACCATCTGTGAGAGATTAGAAGGTCAAATTTGAGTACATCATAGATTGCACGATATGATCTGAGCAAAGAGGAGTTTCTTAACACCCTATAGCCTCCTGAAGATAAGTACAGACGTCTCCATACCGATCCGCAAGACTCTACCGGGTCTGCCCGTGACTCGTGAGAGTACGTAAACCTAAAGCTCTGATACCATGTTGTCACAACCCAAATCCAAATTCAAGTCGCGATGGCGCCCATCAACGGGGTTAGGCAAGCCGATATGAATTACACTAGGTGCACCCTTCCCATTTGATTTGAACAATCAACAATTACCAGCTTTTTTTTAAACATGTGAACATAATACCAGCCTGATACGGGGGTAAAACATAACAAAAGCCTAGTCAAGATAACATATACACATATGAACAACCCAAAACCCAAAATATACATCACATGCGTTCCAGGAACTAGTGTTACGAGTGTCACGGGAAACTACTGAATATACAATGAACAAAATATATACATAGCCTCGGTCCGAATGAAATAAATAGAGAATAAACAAGGGAAACTTCAGGGTGCTGCCAGAATGTCGCCAGGAAGAGCAGCTCACCGTGAAGTCTAATAGAAGAGAATTACTTACCTCTTGATCACGCTCAACTATGTATAATAAAAGACTAAGCTGGCGTTGCAAATGTAATCCGGGGTATTATGCCCAGAGTCGATCCCACAAGGAATTTACGTATCAAGCAAGCTGTTAGAATACTCAACTGTCACTTGATGTTATTTAAATTACTAAAACTAAAGATTAACTACGCTAAGGTGTAAACAATTGTAATAAAGATCTAATGTTATGGTTTCCCCCGTCGGTTAATTTACTTCTCGGTTACTTCATATAGCTTGATTAATTGTCTCTATCAATCATGAACACTCTATCTACCATAAATCTCTCTCAAGTAATTATGATAATTTACTAGACGCACTCTCTCAAGTTACGCTATCTAGGTGCATTACAGTTCACTTTAGATTGCACCCGAACAATCGTTATCTCTAATCCAACCTCTAAACCCTCGGTTATGACTTTCATCTATACTCCGGGAGTGATGTTGTTCAAACAACTACCTAAATATGCACTCTCTCTCAAGTAGATACATAATAAATAGGCACAGCTAATTGATGGCCATTCAATTAACTACAACAAGAACGTAGTTGAACAAATAGAGATTAATCAACCAATCAGAACTATATTAATAACACAATAAGTTTATCCTCCAACGGGTTCTACCAAAACCCTAGATTAAAGAAGTTAGCTAAACAAGTTCATAAGAATAAAATCTAAAATAACTTGCATAATTAAACTACAAAGTAATGAAGAAAATCTGTACAAATCGATGTTTTCCTTCTCTTCAATGGCTTCCTCTCATCGAATCTCTTCTAATCTCGTTAAGTTGTGTTTTAGGGGTCTATTTATATGTTTAGGACAAACCCTAAACGTGTAGGAGACTTCTATTCCAACCGGGAAACACTTAAACTCGTCAAAACTCGGAATTGACCGAAACAGGGGCCTGGCGTTTGGGCTCAAACGCCCCCTAAGGCCAGGGCAGGCCTGGCGTTTGGGCTCTAACGCCCCCCTAACGCCAGGGCCTGCCTGGCTTTAGGGGCCAAATGCCTGGATAAGGCCAGGGTGTTCCCTCTTCGCCTCTTAAGCGTATTTTCGACGTATTTGCATCCATTTAGCTCGGTTTCCATCTCCAATTCACCTACACATGAAAGAAACTCCATTAAGCACATAAAAAGTGTATTTTTATCATTAACACACATAAAATGTAAGGCATATAACATGTTAAACTATGAATTCTAGCCTCGCATCACCTCTACAGTGGGTGGTTGCGGGAGGTGTTCCTCAAACTTGGATGCTCTCTAATGGAGGTTAATGATGGATAAAGATGAAGACAACCTGTAATTGGACCTTTAAATAATGTCAGGAAAACCTTCACTGCGATCGCAGCGTCAGGCTTGCGATTGCGGAGTCCAACCTGCTAGATCACTGTGATCGCGGCTGGTTGTCTGCGATCGCGAAGAAGAACTCACCCAGCCCAGATGACTCACTGCGATCGCGAGGGAGGGCTGCGATCACGTAGATGTGGAACCCATACCTATGTGATCGCATAAGGGGAGTGCGATCGCATAGAGAAATCAGCAACCTAGAAGAAATCCTTCTCTGGGATCGCGGCCCTCCTTTCTTCGTTCGCAGAGAAGGAAACCAGACAGAAAATTTCTAGTTTTTCCAACTTAGCTCCCGGGGTCTAAAACATACCCGAGCCCCTCGGGACCCCGTCCAAAAGCACCGGCAAGTCTGTATTCATGATATGGACTCGCTCGAACTTCCGGAACATGAAAAACAACAACGGGACTCAAAATTCAACCCCGAAACCAAATTAATCAAACTTAAGAATTCTAGAATACATTACATTGCGCCGAACGGGTCTATACTACTCGAAATGACCCCAAATTTTGCAGACAAGTAATAAATGTCTATACAGAACTATTCCCGGTCTCAGAATTCCATTCAGACCTCGATAGCATAAAATCACATCCCAACCCATATCTCAAATATAAGGATATCCTAATTTCCATTTCGCGCGCCGAAGTGCTCCCGGGTCATCAAAACCCTGAGCCGAACATACGCCAAAGTCCAAAATCATCATACGGAGCTACTGGAGCTGTCAGAACTCGATTCCGAGGTCGTTTGCTCAAAATGTTGACCGAAGTCAAACTTGGCCAAATAGGCCAACCTTAAAGAACCAAGTGTTCCTTAACCACTCAAGCCATTCCCAAATCCCGAACCACTCGCTCTCGCAAGTCATAAAGCACTTCATTTAAAGGAACGGGATCCTAACACGCAAAATGACCGGCTGGGTCGTTACATGTGCTGAAGTCTAACACATGAGATGGGTCTTCAACATATTTCCTGAGCATCGACATATGAAACATCGGATGAACACTCGATAGGTTGGGTGGAAAGGAAAGTCTATAAGACACCTCTCCCACCTTCTGAAGTACCTCAAAATGACCAATGAACCGTGGACTCAGCTTTCCTCTCTTTCCGAACCTCATAACACCCTTCATGGGTGACACCTTCAGCAGTACTTTATCACCTTCCATAAATGACACATCCCGAACCTTCTAGTCCGCATAACTTTTCTGCCGAGACTGCGCCGTGTGAAGTCGCTCCTGAATCAACTTCAACTTCTCAACCGCATCCTGAATCAAATCTGTGCCCAATAACTTAGCCTCACCAGGCTCGAACCAACCAACCAGATATCTACACCTCCTACCATATAAAGCCTCATACGGTGCCATCTGAATACTGGACTGGTAGCTGTTATTATATGCAAACTCCGCTAGTGGCAGAAACTGATCCCATGAACCACCAAAATAAATCACACAAGCCCGTAATATATCCTCCAAAATCTGAATAGTCCGTTTCGACTACCCTTTGGTCTGAGGATGAAATGCAGTGCTGAGATCTGTACCTGTACCTCTCTGTACAGCCCTCCAAAATTGAGATGTGAACTGAGTACCTCTGTTAGAAATAATAGAAACTGGCACTCCATGCGATCGGACAATCTCCTTAATGTAAATACCAGCCAATTTCTCTGAAGTGTAAGAAATACTAACAGGAATGAAGTGCGCGGACTTGGTCAATCTATCCACAATGACCTAAATAGCATCAAAACCCTTCGAAGTCCGTAGAAGCCCAACTACAAAGTCCATAGTAATCCGCTCCCACTTCCACTCCGGAATATCTAACCTCTGAAGCAAACCACCTGGTCTCTGGTGCTCATACTTGACCTGCTGGCAGTTGAGACACTGTGCTACATACTGAACAATATCTCTCTTCATCCGCCTCCACCAATACTGCTGTCTCAGATCCTGATACATCTTCGCGGCACCCGGATGAATAGAATACCGCGAGCTGTGAGCCTCTGCTAGTATCAACTCTCGAATACCATCCACATTGGGCACGCAAATACGGCCCTGCATCCTCATCACCCCATCATCACCAATAGTCACATCTGTGGCATCACCTCTACGGCCCCTGTCCTGGAGGACTAGCAAGTGCCGATCATCATATTGTCGCGCCTTAATCCAATCAAACAAAGAAGACTGGGAAGCCATGCTAGCTACCACCCGTGGAGGGTCTGACAAATCCAATCTCACCAACTGAACCGCTAAAGCCTTAACATCAAGTGCTAACGATCGCTCTACTGCTGAAAGGTAAGCTAGACTCCCCAAACTCTTGGCTCTGCGACTCAAGGCATCAACCACTACATTGGCCTTTCCCGGATGATACAAAATAGTCAAGTCATATTCCTTGAGAAGCTCCAACCATCTCCTCTGAAGCAAATTCAAGTCCTTCTGCCTCAGCAGATACTACAAGCTACGATGATCGGTGTAAATCTCACACTGCACCCTATACAAATTATGCCGCCAAATCTTTAAGGCATGAATAATGGCAGCTAACTCAAGGTCGTGCACTAGGTAATTCTTCTCGTGCACCTTCAACTGTCTCGACGAGTAGGCAATCACCCTACTGTCCTGCATCAACACCACTCCCAAGCTAACTCTAGAAGCATCACAATAAACCGTGTAAGAACCCGAACCAGTAGGCAGAACTAACATCAGAGCTGTAGTCAAGGCTGACTTGAGCTTCTGAAAGCTCTTCTCACATTCATAGGACCACCTGAATAGAACACCCTTTTGTGTTAATCTAGTCAGAGGTGAAGCAATATAAGAGAATCCTTCCATAAAGTGACGGTAGTAACCTGCAAAACCGAGGAAACTCTGAATCTCTGTAGCTGAAGACAGTCCGGGCCAACTCTACACCGCCTCAATCTTCTTCGGATCAACCTGAATATCCTCACTAGACACCACATGCCCCAAGAAGGCAACTGAACCAAGCCAAAACTCACACTTGGAAAATTTCACATAAAGCTTCTCCTCCTTGAATCTCTGTAACACAATCCTCAAGTGCTGAGCATGCTCCTCCTAGCTACGAGAATAAACCAAAATATCGTCAATAAACACAATGACGAAGGAATCAAGGTAGGGTTGAAACACAATGTTCATCAATTGCATGAATGTTGTTGGGGCATTGGTCAGCCCAAATGACATAACTAGGAATTCATAATGACCATATTTGGTCTTGAAAGCCGTCTTCGGAATGTCAGAATCCCAAATCTTCAACTGATGATACCCTGACCTCAAGTCGATCTTAGAGAATACCTTAGCTCCCTGGATTTGATCAAATAAGTCATCAATACGAGGTAAAGGATACCGATTCTTTACTGTAACCTTATCCAGTTGCCTGTAATCAATACACATGCGCATCGAACCATCCTTCTTTTTCACAAACAACACCAGCGCACCCCAAGGCGACACACTAGGCCGAATGAACCCCTTATCTAAGAGTTCCTGAAGCTGCTCCTTTAATTCTTTCAACTCTGCTGGTGCCATGCGGTAAGGCGGAATAGAAATAGGCGAAGTGTCGGGAACTAAGTCAATACCAAAATCAATATCCCTGTCAGGTGGCATGCCCGGCAGGTCTGCAGGAAATACATCTGGAAAATCGCGAACTACAGGAACAGAATCAACAGAAGGAGTCTCACTACTAACATCCTTTACAAAAGAAAGATAAGATTCACACCCTTTCCTAACCATACACTGAGCCTTTAAATAAGAAATCACCCGGCTAGGCACGTGCTCTATAGACACTTTCCTCTCAACTCTCGGAACTCCGGGCATAGCTAGAGTCACGGTCTTAGCATGAAAATCAAGAATAGCATGACATGGGGATAACCAATCCATGCTCAGAATTACATCAAAATCGACCATACTCAGTAACATCAAGTCCACTCGGGTCTCCAGACCCCCAATAGATATAAGACACAATCGATACACATGGTCCACAATAATAGTATCACCCACCGGAGTTGAAACATGAACAGATGTAACCAAAGACTCACGAGGCATATTCAGAAAATGAGAAAAATAGGATGAGACATAAAAGTACGTGGAACCAGGGTCAAATAAAGCCAAAGCATTAGTGTGACAAACTAAAATAGTACCTATAATCACTGCATCAGATGCCTTAGCATCAGGCCTAGCCGGAGGTGCATAAATACGTGGCTGGCCTCCACCTGCTTGACCTCCCCCTCTAGGACGGCCTCTAGCTGCCTGACCACCACCCCTAGCTGCCTGGGTAGGTGGGGAAGTGACTGGGGCTGAAGCTGAGGGTTGAACCCTCTGCTGGGATGAACTACTAGAACGACGGGGACACTGCCTCCACCCATGTCCGAACTCTCCACACTCATAACAACCACCTGAAGCTGGAGATGAAAATGAACGAGAACCTCTGCCACCCTGAAAACCACCAGACGAACCATGCATGGAAGAACCCTAATCAGATGATGCTCGGGCGGAGCTTTGAGCTGGAAGGGCACTAAAATATGAACGTCCCTGATGAGAATTACGAGGACCCTACCCGGACGATACACCACTGTAAACCAGGCGAGCTGGCTGTGGAGGTCTAAATGGACGACCTCTGCTAGACTGAAATTGCCCTATAGGAGGAGCACCACTGAAATTACCTGATCCCTGAGGCCTCTTAGCCTCCCTCTTCTCACGCTCCTGCCTGCGAACCGACTCAATGTGCCGAGCTATATCAATAACCTGCTTAAACGTGGCTCCAGACACTCTCTCTCTGGTCATCAAAATCTGAAGCTGATACGAGAGACCATCCGCAAATCTCCTGATACGCTCCCTGTTAGTGGTGACTAACTTCGTAGCATGTCTGGCCAATTCAGAAAACCTCATCTCATATTGGGTGACTGATAGCTCTCCCTGGCGCAACTGCTCAAACTTCCTACGCTGCTCCTCTCTGTGATACTGGGAAACATACTTCTCCAAAAAGATCGTGGAGAACTACTTCCAGGTGAGAGGTGCTGAACCAACCGGCCTACGCCTCTCGAATGATTCCCACCAAGTAAAAGCAACACCAGCAAACTGATAAGTAGCAAATGAAACCCCGCTGGTCTCCAGGATGCCCGCAGTATGAAGCATCTTCTGACATTTATCAAGAAAACCTTGGGTATCCTATCCCTCTGTGCCACTAAAAGTCGGAGGCTGAGGTTTGCTGAATCTCTCCAACCTGCGTTGCTCATCCTCAGGCATAACAGCAACCACATAATCGTGAGCTGGAGCAACCGGCTGAACTGGGACTGCTCCCGGTGCCTGAATACCCCGTACAACCTGCCCAGGTGTCCGAGCAGCTGGAGTCTGGTTGCCTCCCCCGGCCTGAGCTGCAGTAGCAGTAGTAGACATAGCAACTGCCTGAGCTAAACTGGAGCACACCGTCAATATCTGAGCCAGGGTCTCCTGAAGACCCGAAATAACAATAGGCACTGCCGGTGCCTAAGCATGTCCCGCTGGAGCACCATCGGCAGGAACCTGATCCTAAATAATAGAGGGATCCTCGGGTACTAGCCCTGCTGGTGCCTGAGCTGGTCCCCTACCTCTATCACGCCTCGACCGCGGCCTCGACCTCTCATGGGTCCAACTTGTGTCTGGTCACCCTGTTTGGTATGGCATGTCCTCGTCATCTGTGAGAAAATGAAACAACATAAGTTTAGATTTCAAGAATCAATAGATTGGCACGAAAGAGTTCAAGAAAATAGAGATGTTTCCTAGGAGTTTTGCAGCCTCTCGAAGATAAGTACAGACGTCTCCGTATCGATCCGCAAGACTCTACTGAACCTGCTCATGATCGTTGAGTCCTATGTAACCTAGAGCTCTGATACCAACTTGTCACAACCCCAAATCCTAACAGGCCGTGATGACACCGATCGTGGAACTAGGCTAGTCAACCATCACATTACTACTCATTTGTTTGATTTTAAAAGTTCACAATGCAATAATAAACATCAATCATAATATATAGGCAAAATACATAAGTTACCACCTGAAGTATAGGCCAAATCCCTATTACACGCTTTCTGACGGCAAAAATATATTACACACTCAACCTTTTAAAAGTGTATATATGACACACCACTTTGTTAAGCTAGCACCCGCGTGTTATACACAGAAAAAGTGGCAAATGAACTCAAAAAATCACTTAATATTTTACAATAAAAATAAAAAACTTAAAACTTTATCTGGGTTTTGAACTCACAAGAACTCAACAATGGAAGTTCAAAATGACTCCTTCAATCCGTCCATTCAAATGTTTTAAGCTCAAGGAATTAGTTCTTAATCAATTCCAAACAGTGAACAATTCACTTGAAGTGTCAGATCTCAAATTCGCATCAGTCCAAAACCCAATAGCTATTTTTACATTATGTTCACCAGTGAAATCTTTTGAAATCAGCATTTGATTTAAATACAACTTAAACAATTGTTACCCGGTGATGTCAACTACAAATTCGAGTTAGAAATCGAATTTTATCTGTGGCTCGAAAAATGAAACCTAAATCTCAAGTTTATTACATTAAGATCAATATTTTTTAAATCAATATTTCTTTTTAAAATGTGTGGTTTCGTTGGGATTGAAAATTGAATTGCAATCACTGTTTGGGAAAGATTTGAGCGGAGAATGTTCAGACCACCATTGCCAGAAAAGCTTCAAATATTGAAGTCAAACAATTACATTTGAATATGAATTTTCATGTTCAAATTCAAGTTGGTGTTATAGATTTTTAATGGAAACACTTGCACAAAGCTGAATTTGATGTTTGGATTGGATTGAAATTGATTAGGGATGGCTTCGAATTAAACAAAGTAACTAAAAGAGAGGCAAATCCTAAAAAAGGTTACAGACCTAAGAAGGAAGAAGATGAGGGTATATTTGCAATTCTAAATATTAATTCTTTTTAAGTTGAGGACACGTGTCACAATCTCATTGGTGCATGATATAGAGATGTTTTATGAGGCTGGTCAACTACAAAAGTAGTGTGTCATAGGCACACTTTTGAAAGGTTGAGTGCGTAAGATAATTTTCATCGTCAGAAAGAGTGTAACGGGGATTTGGTCCATAGTTCAGGTGGCAATCTATGTATTTTGCCTAATATATAATAAATTTGTATAAGTCTTAGCGCCCCAAATAATCTAATAACTCTAAATAAAACCTCCCAAGACTGGAGTCAATAGTCATGAGCATCTAAGAAATTAAATCTAATTCTGCTAAACCATAATAAATGTCTACGAATCAACTGCTAATACTAATCAAGGAAGGGAAATGGAGAAGCTGTGGACGCTGAACAACTACCTCGAAGTCCCGTGAAATGCCGCTATCAAACTGAATCAGCTACTGCTGCGAGCTAGTACCTGAATCTATGCACAGAGGCACACGGAGTAATGATGAGTACGCCAACTCAGTAGTAATGAAAATAAATCAAAATCTGAGAAAATATGAAGCACACAGAGCAGATACACAAATTCACAAAACCAGTAAAAACACCAAGTAGTATTCAGCAAATACATGAGTTCGAAATCAGCTCCCAGAAATCCTTTGAAACAAGTGTAATATGAGTATGTCTCAGTAAAATGCTTAGTAAAAACTAGTTTGAAAATGAAGTAAATCATAGTTCGAAAACTTAGTAAAATTATCATAAATCTGCCCCTCAGGCCAAAATCATTTCTCGTAACAGGTGCCCCTCAGGCATTCTCTCAATCACTCAGTAACAGCCCCGCGGGCAATAATCATCACTCAGTAGGTACCTGCGCTCACTGGGGGTGTGTACAGACTCCGGCGGGGATCCTACAGCCCAAGCGCTATAACAACATAAGGCATGAAAGCCTCCTCACAATATAGGCCTGAAAGCCTCCTCACAATATAGGCCTGAAAGCCTCCCCCATATAAGGCCTGAAAGCCTCCTCACAATATAGGCCTGAAAGCCTCACTCTGTTAGACACTCTCAATTTGCCCTTAGGCCATAAACATACCGGGTTCTCCAGCCAAAACAGTGTTTAATTTTTCAATAAATAGTATCAAAATACTCTGAGTGTCAAACAATTTATCAGAAAACAGACTGAGTGTAACATCATAACATATCAGTGAGGAAAATATATTAAACGTAACCTCCAAGGGGTAAACAGATCGGCACCAGGCCCCAAACATGGCTTGCAACCCAAAACATATCATAATATATAAATACTGATTAAACATAAGCTTAGAAATCGGTTTCGCAACTCAATAGTTGCCTAAATAGGGAATATATCTCCAAAGTTTCAACCTTTACATTTCAAAACCCGTGAAGGGTGCATAGTCCGGGGTTTCATACCCTCATGACAGGATTTAAAGACATTACTTACCTCAAAACTAGTCGGGAACTATTCCGCAGCATGCTTGCCTCTCGAATCAACTTCCGAAGGCTCCAAATCTATCAAGTACAGATTTTTATCATCAAATTATGCTTAAGGAATGAATTCCAATATAAAGATATCAAATTTAGCCCAAAACCCGAATTTGGTCAAAACCAGACCCCCGGGCCCGCGTCCCGAAACTCAGAATTTTTTATACAAAACTGTTCTACATCATCTCACGAGCCCGTACATATAAAGAACATCAAATTCGGAGTTCGCTTGACCCCTCAAATTGACCCCTAAATGTCTCATAATCTCAATCCTTAAACCCACCTTTTTCTATTGATTTCCGTGGATTAAATGCTGAAATTATGTTCTATAATCACCCATAAACGACTTTTAATGATCAAAACACTTACCTCTGAAGAACAGTGATTACCCTCTTCAAAAATCGCCCCCAAAGCTCTATGTCCGTACAACAATGGTGTAAAAGGGGTTTAAGTCGCGGAGGTTTATTTAAATACTGCCCAATGATTTATAAACTGCGATCGCGGACATAAGGTCGCGATCGTGGAGAATAAATTTCCACAGACCCTCAAATACTTTACGCGATCGCAAGGTTACCCACGCGACCGTGACTCACAGAACCTCAACCCCACGCGATCGCAACCCTGCACACGCGATCGCGAAGTGCAATGGATTCTCTCTCACCTCACGCGCCTATAACCCTGCGCGATCTCACCAAGACCTATGCGATCGCGATGCTCAACCCGCTCAACCTCTCCGATCGCGAATACACCTATGCGATCGGCGAGAGTAAAATTCTTCCCCTCTCATTTTGAACTACCCGATCGCGACTATCTCCCCGTGATCGCAGAGAGTAAAACCCTGCTGCACAAAAACCAGAAAACCAGCTCTTTCTTTAAGTCCAAAATTGCCCGTTAATGAACCGAAATCAATCCCGAGCCCCTAAGGACCCCAACCAAACCTACCAACATATCTCATAACATCATTAAATATTAGTTGCACCTCAAAACACCAAAACTAACATCAAAACACCAAAATCTCACCGGATTCAAGCCTAAGAACTTCGATATTTCTAAAATCCACCAATGATGCTGAAACTATCCAAAACAACTCCGATTGACCTGAAATTTTGCAAACATATCCAAAATGACATTACAAGTCTGATTCAATGTTGGAATTCAATTCCGATCCCGATAGCCTAGTTTCCACTGTCGATCGAAAATCGCCAAAAACTAACTTTCGCCAGTTCAAGCCTAATTCTACACCGGGCATCATAAAAATATTCCGGACACACTCCTAAGTCCCAAATCACCTAACGAAGCTATTCGAGCTATGCAATCTGCATTTCGAGGTCGTTTACCAATAAGTCAACTCTTAGTTGACTTTTCCCATTCTAAGGCTATTTTTTGAAGACTAAGTGACTAAACTCTCATTTTAACCATTCATATCTCAAGCCTATCAACTCTAACACATCAATAACAGAATAAACAACCTATGACAATTCAAATACAGTAATCATAATTCAAGTTCTACATAACGACCGACCGGGTCATTGCAGTATTATGTCGTTTCAGCTCCGTAATTGTGATTCTGATAGCTTTGAGGCTATGCTCAAATTGCTATGATGCTTACGATTGGTTATCGCGTGGTGTTGATATGATGGTAAGATGCTAGCCATATGTCGGGACAATGAATGACTTGAGGGGAGATCTTCTCAGAGCGTGATTTCGAGATTTCAGTATTTTAGTTCTGGTAAAAGAAAGGCAATTGGACTATAAATGGTAGGGTTTGAGTTGATAAAGTAGTAAGACTTGGTGTTTTCAAGTGAGGTGGAATTTTCATCAGTAATGTGATATCTGCTTAACCAAAGAATTAGATTCCTTGACCAAATCTATTTTAGGATGAACGCGGGTTATTGATAATCAAGGAAATAATACGGTAAATAAAGAGAAACTAGTAATAGGAAATATTGTTGAATGCCGAAAAGTAAAGTAATTTGTATTCGAGAATTCAGATATCCCTATAGGTTACATTTTCCTCCTTTATGTAGGGGTTTCCTAATATAACGTTTGATTCTGCAATGATCGCCATTAATGACTAATTATTATATTAATGAGGCGTTACAAAGGATAACCGTAATTGCTGTATAGGAGTCACATAACGTATAAGTTATTGACTGTTGATTCTTGAATCTGCCCGTAGCTTTGTCTGGGTTCACTATGACCATGGCTCTTCTTCGTCATTAATTTTCCCGTGGCTGATGAACTCGAGGGTCCATTAACCGTGCCTCTCTATTCCGTACCTTTGTATAGAATCATGCCTATCTGTTATGTTTTCCTTGGTCCATGTAGCTAGTTGAGTTGTCAAGAGTTTGCTTACGTGTGAGACTCTTTTTTACCAATACAGTTAGTCCCCCCACTTACCATATATTTAACGATTAATATTTGGTAAGTGGATACGCATTTATGGCAGGAATATTTTGCTACCGCTTTGCTTCGAAACATTGTATCCTTCTATGAACATATGCGTCGTTTGTCACTTCCATTTAATGCTCCTTCCACGTGTCCTTTTCTGATTGGATCTGCAATGACTCGGCGCCTTTTAGGGCTTTTTGCGGCTGCGTCAGTCCCGAATCGACTCCTTTAATTATGGCTTTTCATCATTATTTTTCCATGTTTTGACGGTTGTCTTTATGTATAAATACCCTTCTTCCTTTTTTTACTTCCACGAAACATTTTATAACTTGTCTCTTCTCTTGTAAAGAATTTTTCATTGCCATTGTAAGTATGTCTTCATCAAACCAGCCTAAAAAGGTAATAGATATGGAAAATTTAGCATCTTCTTTTGCTCCGATTAGGAGTCAGAGGGAGGTAGGTTAAGAAGTTTGGGATCTACTCCCTCCAGAGGTTCTTCTTACCAAATAGTTTCTCCTCCTTCCGCCAGGTCTTTGCTTTCTCCTAGGGCTAGATCTTCTCATTCTTCGTCTAGAAGTAAAGATGATCATCTTCGCGAACCCAAAGGTGATGAGATTATTCCCGCAGAATTTGTCTTTACTAGGGAGAACCCAGTTCTTGTAGACCAATCTTCTTCTTTAGACAGTGTAGAGAGGTATCCAACTATTATAACTGAGGGTCATGTTCCTCTCGTTCGTAGAATTGGAGGCCGGATTTCCCTGTTTACATCCCGAACAGTAGTAAAAGGATAACGTCTTATAGGACTGGTTATTCCTTTGTTTATACATATCCTTTTATACTAGGGTTTAGACCTCCCATTGATCAAGTCATAATCAAGTTCTGTCGTTTCTTCAATATCTGTTTGGGACAAGCTGGTCCGTTGGTGTGGCGAGTTGTCGCGTGTCTCAGAGTTTTGGCTTCCTTAGCTTCAGTTCCCTTTAGTTTTAATCATCTTATTCATCTATATTCTCCTGTGTTGTTTCGTCAATGGGTTTTTACTTTGGCTGCTCGGAGTAAGAGAGTGTTAGTAACCCCTGGAGATGATAAAGACAGAGGTTGGTACCTCCGGTATGTTGCTGTTCCCACTGCTGGTTTAGTGGGTGAATAGAATCTTCCCTTCCCTGAGAAGTGGAACCGTGCACGTAAGTACTTTTTTTTGGTTTGCATCTATTTTCTTCTTTTATTAGACTTGGATTGTGTCATTAACACCATATCTGTTTTTTTTTCTTTTAAGCAATCATGAGTACTGTTGAGAATGTCTCCGATATTCGTGACTGGGTAGAAAGAATGTTGTATGTTGCTCCTATTGAAGAATGATCTTGGAAGTACTTCACGGTGAAGTACGATTGGTTGGAAAAAACCAACGATAAGTGGAGTTTTTTCATTTCCTATCTTACTCGAGCTTTATTTTATTCTTGCTTAATTTTTCCCTTTTTTTTGAGAGGGTTTTCTGCCTGTGGGGTGTCTGCTTCATCTATCCCGAAGATGTCCTTGACCCAATCTTAGGATATTCTTGCTGGTTCGTCTTCCTCAAAGAGGAAAGTTAGTGATCCCCGTTCTAAAGAAGAATAAGAATAAAGAGAGGGTGTTTTGGCGCATCGGTCCCGAAGAAGGCGGGTGATTTTGGACGATGAGTCTACCCCCACGACCCTTCCTTCCGTGCTTGAAGTTAGACCCTCGTCTTCTGAGAATGATTTACAGTCCCCAGTTCATGATTCTGTTGAGTACTTGTTCCATGAAGGTTTTGATCTCGCTCCTGATGATGTTACCTTAGCTGTTGTTTTACCTGACTCTTTAAGAGAAGAAGTTTCATCGGTTCCTCGCGTTTCTTCTGTTCCCGCTCCTTTAGCTATCACGGCTTCTTCCATCTCTCTGCCCATGGTTTCTTCAATTCATCCATCATCCGTGCCTACTATTGTGCCCGTGGCTCCTTCAATTCCTGAACCATCTGTGTCTGTTGCTGCTCCCTCCGTTCCTGCTTCCATGCCTTCCATTAGGGAAGTAGGGTCTTCTAACAGGGAGATGCGGAGGGTTGTGATTGAGGTTCCAGCTGAAGGAAGTCTTTTCAAGAAGACGGGCGAGCCTGAGGTGTGGCTTAAACCTTTGATAGGCCCTACAGAGAAAACCAAACTTGCCAGCCACAAAACTCTTACGTGGGCCAATGAAGTGGTGCATACTTCCTTGAATGTATTGTGTAACTCATTCTTCCATATGTACATTTTTCATGTCTAAACAATTTATCATGTCTAGCTGTCTTATTTTTTTGTAGATGCACCTTATTGGCTTGGATCTTATGAAAAGGATTTCAAATTTAGATAATGATTTGAAAGAGCTGCGGGTTGATTTTCGTAATATGAAGGCGCAATATGATAGCTTTAAAGTTGATATGGATGCCTTAGAAGAGGACAGGAATACCTTGAGGAGACAACTAAGGATTACAACGACGGAACTAGCAGTTGAGAAGGCTTCTTTAAGCCAAGCTGACAAGAACAAGAGCATTCTGGAATCCTCGTTCGCTGAACAATTGTCTCAAGCCTCAGAGGAGATCAGGAACTAAAGAATCTGCTAGGGAAAAAGGAGGAGTATTATGGCGAGCTCGCACAAATACTCTCCCGGACTCAAGAAGAATTGTTGAAGCTTTAGATAAAGTCCGAATCTTGAAAGAGTCAGTCATACCTTTGAGGGTTGTCCATGAAGCTACTGAAACGGAGAAGGATGGATTGAAGGCTGAGCTTCAAGTCTGGGCAAAAGATTACAATGATCTTGAAGAGGCGGTTGTTGTTGATGTAAGCTGGGCATATATGAATTCTCGCCTCGATACATTGATGGAGATGAGCCAAGAGGGTTACGACCTCAACGCTGAAATTGCTAAAACCAAGGAGGCCATGGAGAAGACCCAGCGAGGTCTTGATCTTTCTCCATCTAATGATGAAACCACTGCTGCTCATGCCTCTTCGCCTCAAGCTGCTGTCGTTCCTCTTGAAGATGTCAACTCTCCTCCTCATGAAGATTGAAGATCTGGTCCCCCCCCCCTTTTTTTTCTTTTTTTAATTGGATTAGTGTGGTTACCCCTAGCTCCATCGGGGGTAAGCTTGAATCTTTAAAGTCCCCAGCTGAAAACTTAGGGTCACTATAAAAATGTAGTTACTATGCGGCTAAGTACTAGTTAGTACTTAATTTTAACTTAGCCGCTCTTTTGGTATTAATGAAATTTTAAGACTTTTGTTTCGAGTTTTTGTTTTACTCTTTTAAGTCTATTGCATGTTTTGTTTTTCTGAGGTTTTTATTTTTACCTCTTAAATTTTGCATGAAAATGCGTAAGTCACTCGAACCTTTTCATAGTAGGTGCGGTGTAAGATTTAATCCTTTGTTTATGATAGGCTTTAATTATGAGATACGACCCTTTTTGATTGATACTTAATGAAGAAGACGTCTCAACTTCATTGTAATGCAATAGAGTGATAGAAATTTCTCACATGTTTAAGAATGTTTTTTTTCTTTTGTTCGAACTTCCTTAACATCTTACATGTGTTATGATTATCATCTAAAACTCATGTTGCAACTGTTTTCATTAAACAAATTTGATACACACTTGTATTTCGCAATTGTTTTTCATAGGTAACAGTTTTTTCGAGTTGATACAAAGAAACAACTGCTTTTCATTAGTAACAGTTTTTGTAAGTATTGGGGTTTTTACCCGCAACTGTTTTTATTTGCAACAGTTTTCTAATAAATACGTGGAAAATGCTTCTTCGTTCGTAACTGTTTTATTTTATAGCAGTTTTCTGAATAAGTACAAGGATTTTGATCTTTCATTCGTAACTGTTTTATTTGATAACAATTTTCTATATAAGTACAAAAGGTTTCGTAACTGTTTTTTATCATAACAGTTTTTGAATAAGTAAAATGATGATGATCTTTTACTCCTAACTGTTTTTGTTACAACAGTTTTTGTATAAGTGTAAAGACGTGCATTTCTTCCTCGTAGTTAATACTTTGCCTTTTAACCTGAACATGGTTCGAAGGTTTTTAAATTTTAGGCTTTGTAAGTCTTGTGCTGGAGTCTTCAGTTCTTTCAGTTTTGCTCGTATCACTTGACTTGCTGGGTAAACGGTTCTTGGGGCTCGATTTTTTGACTTTCAGTAGTCTTCTTTGCTTCGTCTTGGCCTTTCATATTATATAGTCCCCCAAGTGTTTGAGCTTTGAAGAATGGATTCTCGAGCACTTGATTATTCCTTCTTTGCGGTCCTTTCCCTGAAAAGGAAAATGTACGTGACTCGAAGGTATATACTTTTTTAGATGATAACTGCTTAACCCTTTAAAACGTCCATCAGAAAGTGTAACCCTAGACCGAGAATTGTGTTTTTTCTCATGTCTTTGCAGGTCTAATATCATCATCTGGTGATGGTTTAGGTTTATGCCTATCATCTAAAAAGGTTAGTAAAATTTAAATCTTCAAAATAAAATCAAACATGCGATACCTGACCAGAGGTACTTCTTTTCCTTAGAAGTAGTACTTCTTCAAGTGGATTGCGTTCCAGCTCGTTGGTAGAATTCTGCCGTCCATGGCTTCCAACTCATAGGCGCCTTTCCCAGATATGCCTCAGACTTTATAGGGTCCTTCCCAATTTGGATTCAGCTAGCATGCACCTGCTTCTTTTGTCGATTGAAAAACCTTTTTAAGTACAAAGTCCCCAATCTTAAAATATCTGAGATGAGATTTACGGTTGTAATATCGCTCTATGATTTATTTTTGAGCTGCCATCCCTATTAAAGTTGCTTCCCTTCGTGATTCGAACAAGTCTAGTGTAACGACCCAACCGGTCGTTTTGAGATCCAGCGCGTCGTTCAGTAGTTGGGAGCCATGAACAACTTCATTTTAGGTATATTGACTTGTGCGTATGGTCGGATTTGAAATTCAGGAATATCGTAGTTGAATGTAAAGGGAAATTCTCATTTCAGAAGTCTTAAGTTGAAGAAATCGAGTAAGGCAGGAATTTTGAGTAAACAACCTCGGAATTGGGATCCGAAGGTTCCAGTAGGTTCGTATGATGATTTCGGACTTGGGCGTATGTTCGTAACGGGGTTTAGAAAACCCGGGAGCAGTTCAGCATATATTGTGGAAAAGCAGTATTTTAAGGAAATTCCCTAAGTTTGGCTTGAAGTGCATTTCAATGATATTGGTGTCCATTTGGGATTCCGAGTCTGGGAATAGCTTCGTATGGTGATTCTGGAGTTGGGAGTGCGATCGGAAGTCAATTTGAGGTTATTTGGCTAAAGTTAGAATTTGAAGGTTTTGAAGAATTCGACCGGAAGTGGAGATTTTGATACCGGGGTCGGAATGCAATTTCGGAAGTTGGGGCAGGTCCGTATTGTCGAATATGACTTGTGTGCAAAATTTGAGATCAATCAGACGTGATTTGATAAGCTTCAAAAAAGTTCGTGGGATGTTATGGGACTGAGTCATGTGATTGGACGGGGTCCCGGGGGTCTCGGGTGTGTTTCGGGATGGTTTCAGGCCATTTTTCTCTACTTTGTTGTTGCTGTCATCTGATGTTTCTGGTGTGCTGTGCGATCGCATCCCTTGTAGTGCGATCGCGGAGGAGAAAATGGGAGGGGTGATTTTTGGTCTGTGCGATGGAGGCCTCAGTGGTGCGATCGCGGAGAAGGATTTGGAGGGAGCTGGAAAAAGGCCCGTGTGATCGCAGGCAAGCTTGTGCGATCGCATAGAAGAAATGATCTGCTGGACTGACTCGACTTAGGAGGCTCATATCTCACATTTTATAAGGAATTTGGAGATGATGTAAAAATGAAAGTTGTAGCCCTTTGTAAGTTTCTAGAAAAAGTAAACCATTCATGATTTTGATTTGTGTACAAAGAGATATAGATGTTACACTACAGGGTGTCCGGGAAGATGAAGAAGAAATTTGTGTTGCACATGGATGACTTTGGAAGATTATACCTAGAAATATATAAGGAATTGGGAGATTACCATCAAATGAAAGTTATATATCTTGAAGTCTAGTTTTCAGAACATTAAACCATTTGTCATTTGGAGTTTTTTGCAAAACGTTATGACTATTCTACTAGAGGCTATCCGGGAGGCTGGACATTTGTTCTCCGCGATCGCGAAGCTCTTTCCGCGATCGCAAAGAGAAAATTTTGGGCTGGAAAATTTTACTCCGCGATCGTGAAGCATTTTCCGCGATTGCACTGAGTAAATACCTGGGCAGAATGTTTTAAAAACGGGATTTTTGGCTGTTTTTCATTTTTCTCTTGGTTGGGGCGATTTTGGAGGATTTCCAAGGGAGATTCAATCAAGCTTCAGAGGTAAGTTAATTCTACTTATTTCCAAGATTAATACAAGATTATTGCATGGATTTGGACATAAGAATTGGGGAAAATTATGGAAATTTTCTAAGAAACCTAGAATTGGGAAAAATGTTATTTTGCCACGAGTTTGGATATGAATTCTGGAACTAATGGTGTAATTGAACTAGTAAAGCTACGGGTAGGTTTATCTTTGAGAATTTTCGAAATTCGAACATGTGGGCCCGGGGTCGAAATTCCTAATTCCTTCAAGAATGCTAAATTTGGAATTTCCTCGTTAATTCTCCTTCTTTGAACTGAAAATTGATTCAATTATAATATATTTGGCTAGCTGCGAGCCGTCGAGGGTAGTTTCGGAGATTCGGGCGCATCCTTGATCCGGTCCTTGATCCGAGGGGTGTTCTTCGTCGAGGTGAGTCTCCTTTTCAAACTTGTAAGGGGGAAATGTCCCCGTAGGTTCCTTGTTTGCTATGTGTACATGTTGTGGGGACGCGTATGTACCAAGTGATGAGAGTTCGTACGTGGCGACTATATTGCTATGTCGGGTAGCCATAGGACTCACGAGCATGCCATTATGTGCCTTATCTGGACCATCTTATGTGTTATAAATTGTGTTTATTGTTGAAATGGCATGAAAGAAATGGAAATATGATGATGTAAATTCTAATTGGCTATCACTGATATGATATTGATACGATCCTGTTCACGGTTGAGTCGGTACCCATAGGTACCTATATAAGAATATTATTATTATCGAGTCAGCACACGAGTCGTGGACTGGATGCGCGATCGTGAGTCAGCTTATATTATTATTATTATCGAGTCAGCACACGAGTCGTGGGCTGGATGCACGATCGTGGGTCAGGTTATATTATTATTATCGAGTCAGCACACGAGTCATGGACTGGATGCGCGATCGTGGGTCAGCTTATATTATTATTATCGAGTCAGCACACGAGTCGCAGGTATGATGCTCGATCGTGGGGAGCTTTATTACTATCGAGTCAGCACACAAGTCGCAGGTATGATGCGTGATCGTGGGGAGCTTTATTACTATCGAATCAGCACACGAGTTGCAGGTATGATGCGCGATCGTGGGGAGATTTATTATTATCGAGTCAGCACACGAGTCGCAGGTATGATTCGTGACCGTGGGGAGCTTATGACCTCAGTCCTTATGACCTACCTTATGACTCCGGCCAGTAGTCTTGTCCGTGTAGGTATATGTACACTTGAGTCTGGATCATATATGACAGGATTGCCAGGTATTGTTGAATAAGAGAAATTGACATTTGGGATTCTTACTTGTGTTACATTATGTGTTCATGTACTTATTGCTTACTGTTTCGCATGCCTATAGCCTTAGCCATATCTCACTTTTATATTATGTTGCTGGACCTTAGTGAGTATCTAGTCAACCTCTTGTCACTACTCCTTCGAGTTTATACGGGATACTCACTGGGTACATATATGTATATGTACTCATGCTACACTTTCTGTGCATTTTGTTGCACATGTACCTTTTTAGTACAGTGATTGATTTGGAGACTTATACAGGCTGCATTCATCCGGAGGCGTCCCGCAGTTGACAGAGTCTCCTTCTTTCTATGTCTTTACATTGTATCTCTATTGCCTTTGTCCTATTTATTTCTCGGACAAGAGTTGTATAATTGTATAAATTCTTAGAAATTCCTCATGTACTTGTCTCACCGGGTTCTGGGGATGTGTTGAGACTTGTTTTATTGAATTAAATTGATTTCCTGTTGTATTTAATTTATGAAAATTTATTTATTTGGTCATGAAATGCAAGAAAGGCAACGATTTCGAAATTATTAAACAGGAAAGTATTTCAACTGACTAAGGGGTTGGCTTCCCTGACAGTGATGTCTGGCGCCATCACAACCCATAGGTTTTGGGTCGTGACATCTAGATTGGTTTTGAGTTCGTCATCAGTTGTTTCTTCCATAGTTGTTATAACCCTTAAACTTGGTTCACCGATTTCCACGGGTATTAATGCCTCCGAGCCATAAACAAGTGCAAAGGGAGTTTCTCCCGTAGCTGTTTTTTATGTTGTTCTATATGCCCATAATACCTCTAGTAATTCACCGGGCCAATTTCCTTTGGCTTTATCTATCCGCTTCTTTATATTGTTGATGATGATTTTATTCGTAGACTCAGCCTGTCCATTAGCTACGGGATGGTATGGCGTTGAGGCAATCCGCTTAATTTGCCAACTCTCAAAGAATTTTGTGATTTGAGAGCCTATAAATTGTGGGCCATTATCACACACGATCTCCCTCGGTATCCCAAAACAGCATATTATTTTCCGCCATAAGAAGCTTTTGACCTCTTTTTACCGCACCTGTTTGAACGCTACTACTTCTACCCATTTCGTGAAATAATCGGTAAGTACGAGTAAAAATCGTACCTATCCTTTGCTTGGGGGAAGAGGTCCCACTATATCCATTCCCCATTTCATGAAGGTCCATGGCGATATGATTGAGTGCAATAGTTCCGCTGGTCTATGCATATTATTGGAGAACCTTTGACACCTGTCGCATTTGGATATGAAGTTCTATTCATCCTCTTCCATCTTAGGCTAATAATTCCTAGCTCGGATCAAGGTTTTTACCAAGGATCTAGCTCCTTAATGATTTCCACAATGTCCTTCGTGGACTTCTTTTATCACGAACTCCGTTTGATTAGGTCCGAGGCATTTAGTTAGGGGTCCTCCGAACATTTTGCGATATAATGAGTTGCGAACTAGACAATATCGTGTTGCTTTGCGGCAAAGCGCTTGAGCTGCTTTCTTGTCGTCAAGTACGGTACCATTCTGCAAAAAATTGAGAATTTTGTTTCTCCAATCCCAAGTTAAATTATTAAAGGATACCTCGTTCCTGTCTTGGTCGATTGCTGAATGGAAGAGATGGACGAGAATTGTGTTGTCTTTATTTGTTACTTCTGTAACTGCTGCGAGGTTTGCTAATTCGTCTGCTTCTGCATTTTCTTCTCTAGGTATTTGTACTATCTTCCACATTTTGGACTGTCTTACAAGTTCCCGTGCCTTTTCCAGATATTGTTGCATTCGAGTTTCTCGAGCGATGTAAGTCCCCTGCATTTGATTTACCACCAATTGGGAATCACTGTTGATTATGATTTGCTCGATTGACAGCTCCCGTGCTAGTTCTAAGCCTGCAATAACAACATCGTTCTCTGCTTCCTTGTTAGTTATAGGGTAACATTTAATAGTTTGCCGTGTCTTTTCACCCATGGGTGATATTAAGACGATGCCTAATCCGGCACCTTTTATGTTAGAAGAGCCATCTGTAAATAGGGTCCACTGACCTGGATTGACTCCGTTAAAGAGTTGTAACTCTTTTTCTACCTTGGAGCTAATACTGTTGCTAAAGTTAGCTACAAAATCAGCTAATATTTGAGATTTAATTGTTGTTCTAGGCTGATATGTTATATCATGTTCACTTAATTCTATGGCCCATTTGGCTAATATCCCTGACAATTATTGCTTATGCAAAATATTCCTTAAAGGATAGGAAGCCACGACAGTGATGGGATGACATTGAACATAATGACGTAATTTTCTTGATGCCATTATTAAATCCAAGGCTAATTTTTCTAGATGTGGATATCTAGTTTCAGCAACTAACAAAGTTTTACTTATGTAATAGATAGGTGATTGCTTACCTTTCTCTTCTCTTACCAGAACTGCACTTACATCAATTTCTGAAACAACCAGGTAGATGTATGCAATGGTGGCTTTGATAAATAAATCTTCAAATCTCTGAGAGCCTGTTGACATTCTTCAGTCCATTCGAAGTGGTTCTGCTTTTTAAGAACTGAAAAGAATTTAAAGCTTTTTTCTGAAGACCTAGAAATAAATCTTCCTAAGATGCTATTCTCCCTGTCAGTCTTTGAACTTCTTTTTTATTTGTTAAAATATCAGGTATTTCCTCTATAGCTTTTATTTGAGCATGATTTACCTCTATTCCTCTATTAGATACAAGAAATCCCAAAAACTTACCTGATTGCACTCCAAAAGCACATTTTTCTGCTCTGGGATTTCTTGAGAAGTGTCATCGCATCTTTCCTACCATGGGTATTGTGGAGACGAGTGGGGTCTCTTTCACTACTTTCCAGCTGAGGGGAGCAGTTTATCATTGGTGGCGTGCCTTTGTGCTTAGTAGTCCGGACGAGGCAGCCTCACTTACTTGGGCTCAATTTTCAGAGATTTTTTTGCTTGAGTTTGTCCCTCAGAGTCTCAGGGACGCTTGGCGTGCGGAGTTTGAGCAGCTACGCCAGGGTATTATGACCGTGTCCGAGTATGCAGTCCGGTTCAGTGACTTGGCACGTCATGCACCAGCTTTGGTTTCTACTGTCTGAGAAAGAGTTTGTCGCTTTATTGAGGGGTTCCATCCCATTATTCAGACTAGTATGGCCAGAGAGGTAGAGACAGATATCACTTACTAGCAGGCCGTGAGTATTGCCCGGAGGATAGAGAGTATGTTGGCCCGGGACAGAGAGGAGAGAGAGGCCAAGAGGTCTCGGGAGACTGGTCATTTTTTAGGAGTTCGTGCACCTGCAGCACGCCATGGTAGGGGTTTTGTGAGCCGCCCCATTCATTCAGATCTTCCAGTAGCAAGTGGTATTCCAACTCCTCCTAGACCTCAGGAGCCTTATTATGCACCACTGGTATCAGGTGCCTTCAGCTCGAGGTGCTATCATTGGCCAGTCCAGCAGGCTAGTTCAGAGTCAGCAGCAGCTACCACGTCCTTAGAGGGGTTGCTTTGGGTGTGGTGACCCTCTTCACATGATCAAAGTTTGCCCCAGAGCTAGGAAGGGTGCACCACCTCAAACTTATCAGGTTCCACGTCTTCCACCAGGCGTTCACTGAAACAGGTACCCAGGCATTCACTGAAACAGGTACCCAGGCATTTGAAGTGTAACGCCTGGGTAACGCCTGGTACCCTCTGGCGTTTGGAGTGTAACGCCTGGGTAACGCCTGGTACCCCCTGGCGTATGGAGTATAACGCCTGGTACCCCCTGGCGTTTGAAGTGTAACGCCTGGCTAACGCCAGGCTTGTCCCGGGTCGCTCCTTTTCGAC
>ML341768.1:0-14864 GCA_005239505.1 Nicotiana paniculata
TACCGAATTAATTCGGTTCGGTTCGGAATTCGGTTTTCCGGATTTTATGCCCACCCCTAACTACAACAACTAGTTCAGCTGATCAATTCGAAACTAAAAACACGAAATTAGGAAAATTTCCCCAAAAAGTCCCCCGAGCCTACGCCTCAAAATCGGGTGAAATTTACAAATTCCGAACACCCATTCACTCACGAGTCTAACCATACCAAATTTACTCAACACTGATACCAAATTCTCGATCAAAATCCAAAAACTCGGCCTAAGAACTTTTCTCAAATTTTCCTCAATTTTCACCCCAAATCCGGAATTAGATGATAAAATTAAACATAGATTAGCAGGAATTAATCAAAACTAAATAACAATCACTTACCTCAAACACCCACGTGAAAATCCCTCCAAAGGTCACCTAATCCCGAGTTCTCAAGTCCAAATAGTTAAAAATTATATAAACCCTCGATTTGGAACATTATAAATTTGCCCAGGCATTTCTTCACCGCGATCGCGGAAAGACTCACGCGATCGCGAAGAAAGAATAGTTTTGTTGCCTCACATTTTTACTCTACACCGCAATTCAACCCACGTGAACGCGATGAAATGACTCCTCTGACTTATGCGACCGCAGTTGGACCCGCACGATCGCAAAGGGTTAAAGCCGAGCTTCCCTTTTGCCGCATTATTCTTCTACGTGAACACGACCTGGCCCACACGTTCGCTATGCACAACTTGCATCACCCCATGCGATCGTGTTCTTTTCTCTGCGATCGCATTGAGTTAAACCCAACTGGAATCTCGATTTCTCTATGCGATCACATGCTTCCTCACGCGATTGCGATGAAGAACACCAGTTGCAGACACCAGCAAAAACCAGCAATCTTTCAATGTCCAAAAATGACCCGTTGAGCATCCGAAACACACCCGAGGCTCGCGGGACCTCAACCAACCCTACCAACCAACCCCATAACACCATACAAACTAAGTCGAGCCTTCCAATCACCTCGAACAATAGCAAAAACGTGAATTAAACCAAGCCTAATAACTTAGCATTTTTGTAAAATCTACAAACGATGCTGAAACATGTCAAACCTAGTCTAAATTACCCCAAATTTGACACACATGTCACAAATGACACTACGAACCTACATCCACTTCCGGAATTCTATCCCGAGCTCGATATCAAAATTTCCTTATCGGTCGAAATCGTCAAAAATCTAACTTTCGCCAATTCAAGCATATATCTACTACAAAACTCCAAAACACATTCCGGATGAGCTCTTAACCCAAAGGAGATAATGGAGTTGACGGAATTCCATTATGGACCTTCACACAGTTCTGACTACGGCCCAATTTCTAAGGTTTAAACTCACAATTAAGGACTAAGTTTCCCAAAACTCTCCGAATTCCATAACTAATCACTCCACCAAGTCCCAATAGCAGAAAAAAATGTGGGGAAAATAGTTATTAGGGGATCGGGGCTCTAACTCTCAAAACGACTGGTCGGGTCGTTACAAACATGAATTGTTGTTTTGTATTGTCGTGATAATATTCGTGTAAACTGTTGTGTTATTTGGGTTACTGTTATGTGGCGAATAAGGATGGAGTTCCATTGTTGATATTATATGAGTATAAGGGTGGAATTTCACTGTTGTTATGTGTTGGAATATTGTCTGAGCAGAGCAATAAGGGCGGCTATTAAACAGAGCGATAAGGGTGGCTAATAAAGGAGCAATAAGAGTGGCTATTACATGAGCGATAAGGGTGGCTATAGGAGGGATAAGAGTGGCTATGGTCAAGGTGTATTAAATTATACGTTTTTTTTTTTTTTAAAAAGGGCTTGAATTGATATTATAATTGGCTTACTATAATGACCCGACCAGTCGTTTTGAGAATTTAAGCTCTGTTCGGTGGCATAAGGTCTTGGACAGCTTCACATTGTGTATATCGACCTGCGTGCATGGCTTTTTATATAAACGGCTCTGGAATAAGTTTTGGATAATGTAAAAAGCTTCATATAGTGATTTTGAGCTTAGGCGTGTGTCCGAATTTGGTCTTGGAGGTCCATAGAGTAATTTGAGGCAATTCGGCAAAAGTTGGAAAACATTGAAGTTTGGAAAATGAAGTAGTTGACCACAGTTGACTATTTGGGATATCGGGGTCAGAATGCGATTTCGATAGTTGGAACAGCTCCGTTATGTGAACTGGGACTTATCTGCAAAAAATTTGGCGCCATTCCAGGTTGAATTGATAGGTTTCGGCACGAGTTTAGAACTTTAAGGAATTGAAAGTTCATAAGCTCGATTGATGGTGCGACTCATAGCTTCGTCGTGTTTTGATGTGATTTGAGATCTCGAGCGGGACCGTGTTAGAGTATGGAACTTTTTGGTATGCTTGGACGAGGTCCCGAGGGCCCCAGGTGTGTTTCGGACAAGTCGCGGATGAATTCTATGGTTTTGGGAAAGTTGAGTTGTTCTGATGTAATCGCACCTGCAGACCTTGGGCGCAGGTGCGATGGTCACATGTATGAAGGAGGAGGCGTAGGTGAGAGCAAGGGTGGCCTGAGCAGTCCCCGCAGATGTGGATAAATTGAACGCACCAGCGGCTTCGCAGGAGCGGGGTCTTGAGCGCAGGTGCGGTTGGTCGTGCACACCTACGATTGGGCAGAAGCGGCCATTTTCATCGCAGGTGCGATCACGCTTGGGCAGAGAGTTTATATTCGAGGGTTTGCCATTTTCTCCATATTTTGACTTCTAGAGCTCGGTTCTTGGCGACTCTTGGTGGATTTTTCAAGCTATTCGACTGAGTTAGTGTTCTTCACTTAGAATTAAATATATTCCATGAATTAGCCCTTGTTTTTATCATTTATTGTGTTTTTAGTTAGGAAAAATGTTGGTTTTTGAAAAAAATTTCAAAATGAAATTCCATGATTTGAGGAACAAAATGGTATCGGAATTTGGTAATTTTTGTATGGTTGAACTCATATTGGAATGGGTATTTGGATTTTTGTAAAATTTGTCGGGTTCCGAGGTGCGGGCACAGGGGTCGACTTTTGGACCGATTTTAGAATTTGTAAAAAATTAAAGCTTTATTTTTCGGAATAACTCCGTATAAGTTTTATGTGTGTTTTGAAGTTGTTCTAGTTGGTTGTGAGCCGCCCGGAGGCCTTTTCGCTGTAAGTCCATTTTATATCCTAGTCGACTTGTCCTTACTTGGAATTATTTGACTTCTGTTGTCTACTTATTGTTGACTTAAATTTGTGGATTTGTTGCTTGTCTTGTTTTTCCCAGGTCAAGTTGTCCTTTTACACTCAGTATTCTTTGTCGTGATTATTCCTTGTGAACGATGTTCTACTGTTTCTTTAAGAATTGAAGTTCTTGTATTGATTTATTCGCCGTACCTTGTATCATTGTCATGAATTCTTTGTATTTGATGTGGTGATGTACGAGTTTTCTGCCATGCTATAATTGTTGTCTTTGGTTATTGCACTGCATATTTAAATTGGGGACTACAGACGTATTCTGGGAGATCCCCCATGTACTGCATATTTAAATTGGGGACTACAGACATATTCTGGGAGATCCCCCCCCCTTGTACTGCATGTTTAAATTTGGGACTACGGACGTATTCTGGGAGATCCCCATGTACTACATATTTACTTTGGGACTACAGATGTATTCCGGGAGTCCCCCAGCACTGCATATTTACTTGGGGACTATGGACGTATTCCGGGATATCCCCAGCACTGCATATTGTTTTGGGACTACGGACGTATTCCGGGATATCCTCTTTATTGTGTGATAAATTTGGAACTACGGGACGGGATCCCGATAGATTGGAGGAGTTCGAGGTGAATCTTGGCACGTTCGAGGACGAACGTTTGTTTTAAGAGGGGGAGAATGTAACGACCCAACCAGTCATTTTGAGAATTTAAGCTTCGTTCGGTGACATAAGGTCTTGAACAGCTTCACATTGTGTATATCGACTTGTGTGCATGGTTGGATTCAATTACCGGATAATTCGGAGTCGAATTGGAAGAAGATTTTAGTTTTGGAAGCTTAAGCGGTGAAATTTAACCGAAATTTGACTTTTTATGTAAACGGCTCCGGAATAAGTTTTGGATAATGTCAACAGCTTCATATGGTGATTTTGACCTTAGGCGTACGTCCACATTTGGACTTGGAGGTCCATACAGTAATTTGAGGCAATTCGGCGAAAGTTGGAAAAAAATTGAAGTTTGGAAAATGAAATAGTTGACCACAGTTGAATTTTTGGGATATCGGGGTCGGAATGCGATTCCGAGAGTTGGAGCAGCTCCGTTATGTGAACTGGGACTTGAGTGCAAAATTTGGCGTCTATCCGGGTTGAATTGATAGGTTTTAGCACGAGTTTAGAAGTTTAAGGAATTGAAAGTTCATAAGCTCGATTCAAGGTTCGATTCATAGCTCCGTCGTGTTTTGATGTGATTTGAGACCCTGAGCTGGTCCGTGTTAGAGTATGGAACTTTTTGGTATGCTTGGACGGGGTCCCGAAGGCCCCAAGTGTGTTTCGGACGAGTCGCGGATGAATTCCATGGTTTTGGGAAGGATGAGTTATTCTATTGTAATCGCACCTGCGGACCTTGGGCGTAGGTGCGATGGTCGCAGGTGCGAAGGAGGAGGCGCAGGTGAGAGCAAGGGTGGCCTGAGCAGTCCCCGCATATGCGGATAAATTGAACAACCCTGCGGCTTCGCAGGAGCGGGGTCTTGAGAGCAGGAGCGGGAATGGAGCGCAGGTGCGGTTGGGCGTGCGCACCTACGTTTGCGCAGAAGCAACCATTTTCATCGCAGGTGCGATCACGCCAAGGCAGAGAGTTAATATTCGAGGGTTTGCCATTTTCTCCATATTTTGACTTCTAGAGCTCAGTTCTTGGCGATTCTTGGTGGGTTTTTCAAATAATTCGATTAGGTTAGTATTCTTCACTTAGAACTAAACATATTCCATTAATTAGTCCTTATTTTTATCATTTAAATTGTGTTTTTAGTTAGGGAAAATGTTGGTTTTTTAAGAAATAAAAAGAAATTCCATGATTTTAGGGAGGAAATGGTATCGGAATTTGGTAATTTTTGTATGGTTGAACTCATATTGGAATGGGTATTCAGATTTTTGTAAATTGTCCGGGTTTCGAGGTGCGGTCCCCCGGGGGTCGACTTTTGGACCGATTTTAGAATTTGTAAATGATTGAAGCTTTATTATCCGTAATAGCTCCTTATAAGTTTTATGTGTGTTTTGAAGTTGTTCTAGTTGGTTGTGAGCCGCCCCGAGGCCTTTCCGGCGAGAAGTCCATTTTAGAGTACCGGGTCGTCGTCTTTGAGGTAAGTATCTTGTCTAATCTTGTGTGGGGGAATTACCCCTTAGGATTTGAGTCTTCTATGTTGATTGTAGTTCGTGTACGCGAGGTGACGAGTGTGTGTTCGGACTTATTTGTAGAAGGTTGACCTTTTAGGGTTCTTAGGTCCTTATATTTACCTTGGATGAAGTTGTTCTTGATACACTTGAATTTGTGGATTTGTTGTTTGTTTTGTTTTTCCCGGGTCAAGCTGTCCTTTTACACTTAGTATTCTTTACCGTGATTATTCCTTGTGAATGATATTCTACTGTTTCTTTGTGAATTGAAGTTCTTGTATTGATTTAGTCGCCTTACCTTATGTCATTGTCATGATTTCTTTGTATTTGATATGGTGATGTACGAGTTTTCTGCCATGATATAATTGTTGTCTTTGGTTTTTGCACTGCATATTTAAATTAGGGACTACAGACGTATTCAGAGAGATCACCCATGTACTGCATATTTAAATAGGGGACTACAGACGTATTCTGGGAGATCCCCATGTACTACATATTTAAATTGGGGACTACGGACGTATTCTGGGAGATCCCCCCTATATTGCATATTTACTTTGGGACTACAGATGTATTCCGGGAGATCCCCCAGCACTGCATATTTACTTTGGGACTACGAACGTATTCCGGGAGATTCCTCAGCACTGCATATTGTTTTGGGACTACAGACGTATTCCGGGAGATCTTCTGTATGGTGTGATAAATTCATAACTACGGGACGGGATCCCGGTAGATTTTATCAAAGGATTATGTTTGAAAGACAATTATTTTCAAAGTCCAATTTAAACTATGTTTGAAAGACATTCCTTTGGAAAATGAATATTTGAAAAATGTTTATGTTAAATAAAACTATGTTGAAGGATATCCCTTTGGGAAATAATATTTGAAAATGTTTATGTTAAATAAAACTATGTTGAAGTATATCCCTTTGGAAAAGAATATTTGGAAAATGTTTATGTTGAAGAAAACTATGTTTAAAGGACACTTTCTTTGGAAAAAATATATTTGAAAAGCTTTTATCTTGAAGAAAACTATGTCTGAGAGACATCTCTTGGGAAAATTATATTTCAAAAGATTTTCCTTTTAAAAAGGATATTACCTTAAAGCTTTCAATATAGAAACTTGCCGGTGAAAGTTTACACTCGGAGATTTTGACCATTTTAACGGTATTTGTGGTAAGGTCTGGTGTGGAGACTAATGCAGTGTTGAGTTACTACTTGTCCTACTTGTGTTTTGATTTTCGGACATGGGTTGTGCTCCCGTCCATCCATTCTGTGTATTATTATGATGTCCCGTCGTTTATTATTGTATTTCCTTCTGCATTGTAGTTGTTATGTTGTTAACTATATTGTGTAGTCATTAGATAGGTGTCATGCCCTGTCATTCCTATATTTATGCCTGTTAATTTATTAGACCAGTGGGTGTCTTGACTAGTGCTCCTCAATACTTCACTGAGGTTAGTCTTGATACTTATTGGGCACCACTATGGTGTGCTCATTCTACACTTCTGCATATTTTTTTGCCGATCCAGGTATCGATCGTTAGTAGCTGTGCGGGTTCTTGCTGAGGAGACTCAAGGTAAACCTGTCGTCGCGTTGCGGGCTTCGTAGTAACCTTCTTATTCTGTATTTACACAGTTTTACTTATTTCTGAACAATTGTATATAGAAGTTGCAATAAACTTTATAGAGCTTGTGACTTGCACTATCGGGTTTTGGAAATATGCATTGTATAAAGAATTTCTTATTTCAGGAAAAATATTAGATTTTTTGTTTATTATTGTTGATATTCCATGAATATTAGGCTTACCTAGTCCTTAAGACTAGGTGCCATCACGATACCTAACGGAGGAAAATTTAGGTCATGACACTTACTTAGTCTTAGAGACTAAGTGCCATCACGACGCCTGTGGTGGGATTTTGGGTCGTGACAGCTTTGAAATTTTGAAGGCGAAAAATCATATCGCAAATGTTGTTGTTGCATTGAATTTGGATATTGTTGTTGAGACTGAGATGATGAAACTTGTTCACAGATCTTTATGGGTGCACTACATAATTGAGGGGAATCCAGACGATTTGTTATGTCTGTTAATGATTGTTCTGTTTTTCCTTTTTCAATAGCATTTCATCTGATAGTAGTAGTATGGACAAAGTTTGTAAACCATAAAATAAAAAAAGATGTAACTGTTATAAGTGGAAAAAGGTAAGGAAACTATCAAAACCAATATAATGAAATAATCTATGGATGTTTAAGGATCATAACCATCATTAAAGGTTAGTATATAAGATTTGATATGCTGAATTGAAAAAATAAAGCTGTAAAAGTTAGGAGTCACTGCCAACTGAAATTTCCAAAATTCATAGAATCCAAAACTATGACCAACCAGAACTTTTAATAGTTTGGCAAACAGTTCAGAAAACATATTTAAAGGTTTGTATAAGGATGAGAGAATACATGAATATATATGACACATATTTATAAAAATTATAGTTAAATTTAACCATCTAATGGATCTGTGAAACTGAACAAAGAGTAGAACAAAACAATTTAGTAAGAGACCGAAGTTATGACCAATTGTTTAAAGAACTGTAATATTACTCACTCTGTATATAATGTTAAAAGTTCATACCGTTCGAGAATAATTTAGGTCGTTTCTGCTTCTGTATGCATATTCGTTTTTCTCTTGCGGGTTTTTTCTTTTCTTCCATGTCAAAGTGCCGTCAAAACTGAATTTGTTGGAATAAGTTCTAGAGTCTTATGGAAATCAAACTCTTTTTTCTTCTGATTGTGTAAATGAATATCGAAAATTTTTGAAGCAACCACAACAGGCTTGACTACAACACTATTTTAGAAGAAACATTACTGTGGACAAACGTATAAGCATGAAAGCACTGGATACATATCAAAAACATTTACAGAAGTTGAGGTAGGCAGCAGTCCGAAAATTGGGGTGAGAAACTGAATCTAGTTTGAGAAGTTGAAGAGTCTTCAAGAAAAGGTTAAAGAGATGGAGCAGTTCACGATAACAGAGATCTGATGCGCCTCTTTTTACTTTTATTTCTGTTTTTGTATTTTATTGTAGTTTTTAGTGAAGGAGTATTTTTAGTTTACTATAACTCCCAGAGACAATTTTCTAAATGTATTTTCGAAATAATTATTAATTGACGTACAACAGGAAACTTAATTTTTATATTACCAATATATTTTCAATTGATTAACGAAGGAGTTAGCCCATTGTTATTAACTCTTACTAAGTTGTAACTCTTACCAAATTCTCATTTTTACTAATATTGTGAATATTTGAAAATCGTGGTGTTTATGTATATATATCCATAGGAGAGACCAAAGTCGTCTCCCATGTTGCATATTTTTAAAAGGCGGTGTAGCTTGTGAAATTTAACTATAAGAGTATGTTTGGAATATTTGTATTTTTTCCCTTTATCTTATCTTCTTAACATATCGCACAAATGCTCTAGATATATGTAATGTAATATCATAAGAAATTCCATATTTTGGATTTTCAAATTTCCAAAAAAACACATAATGGATAAATATTCTTCAGATGAAGAGAGGTAAGATTTATAATTGTTGTTGAATGACGGAATTGTCATGGTTATACAACTGGTGGTGGGGTTTTACACAATTTTCCTGCACAATTTGATACCCCAAGAATGAGTTGGTTAGAAGAGTTTGAAATCGTGATTTTAGCGTTTAAAAATTTGCAAATTTAGAGAAGGTAATTTAGTGATGTGTAACGACCCGATCGATCATTTCGCGTTCTAGAACCCCGTGCCCCTAAATGAGACTTCCCGTAGTTGTTTTTACCGATTTATGACTTGCGGGGACGGGTGGTTCGAGGTTTTGAAGAGTTTGGAGTGATATAGGAACGTTTCGTTCCTTAAGGTTGGCCTTTAAGGCCAAGTTTGACTTTGATCAACACTTTTAGTAAACGACCTCGGGGTCGAGATTCGGAGGTTCCGGTAGGTTCGTACTTTGATTTCGGACTTGGGGCGTGTGTTCGGAACGAGTTTTGGATGACCCGGGGGCGTTTCAGCGCCTAATAGTGAATTAAGGTTTCCTTAATTTCAAACATGAGGTTTGCAACGTGTTTTTGTGTTATCGACTTCCAAACGGAATTCCGAGACCGGGAATAGTTCTGTTATATGTCATTTATGACTTGCTCGCAATATTTGGTGTCATTCCGAGTAGTATAGGTAGATTTGGCGTATTGAAAGAGAATTCAAGAACATAAAGTTCTTAAGTTTGATCCAATAGGTTTTGGGGTATGATTTTTAGATTTAGCGTTCTTTCGGACGTTCCGAAGGCTCGAGCGAGTCCGCATTATAATTTAAGACTTGTTGGTATATTTGAACGGGGTCTCGTTTGGGCCGAGATGCCATTCGGGCATCGAGCGAGGCATAAACCATCCTTAAATGGCTGCTGGTGGACCAGATCTGGTGTGACCACACCTGCGGAAGGCAAGTAGCAGGTGCGAGACTGCTTCTGCGGTCCCAGCCTCGCAGGTGCGACCCTTGAGGGAGCTGCCCATTTTTCGAGATGCAGACTCCTTTTTGTAGAAGCGGAGCCGCAGTTCCGCAGGTGCAAAGCCAGGACCCCTTCCCCTTCTCCGCAGATACGAGATTTTTGTCGCAGATGCGTGACCGCAGGTGCGGACCTAGAGCCGCAGGTGCGAAAAGCCTGTAGGCAGTGAGCTTCGTCTTAAATACAGGACTTAGCCATTTTTGAACACTATTCTTCATCTTTTGGTGATTTTGAGAGCATGCAAGGAAGGTATTCGACCTAGCTACTGTAAGGTAAGTAATTCCTACTATAAGTATAGCTTAATACTTAAATTCTTAGGTAGATTAACACATCAAATTCGTGGAAATCATGGGTTTAGAGTAAAACCTAGGTTTTTGATAAAAATGGGAAATTTCCAAGAAATTTGTTAAGGAATCATACAAAAACTATATAATATTGATCCTTAGGCCATGGGTGATAGTTTCCTTCAAAAATATCCGGAATCCAAGCATGTGGGCCCGGGGGTGTGTTTTAGGATTTTCCAATTTGGGTAGAAATGACTATTTAAGTAGAAGAATTAGGGACTTTTGAGCATAGATTGACTTGTTACTGTGATGTTTGGCTAGCTTCGAGTTCTTGGACGGTGAATTTGGAGTTTAGGGAACGTTCTTGCCTCGGAAAGTAGGCTTGACCCGAGGTAAGTCTCTGTTCTAACCTTGTGAGAGGGAATTGTCCCCCTTAGGTGAATATAAATAATTGCATGTCATTATTTGTGGGGGCTACGCACGCACGAAGTGACGAGAGTCCGTGCGTAGCTACTATTATGTTATGTTGGGAGTTTAGGATTCACAAGCATACTTTATGTGCCGTAACTATAATCTTAAATGTTATCTTAGGTTGCCTAATATCCTTCAATTGTTAAGTGAGCATCCAGGAGGTTACATTCTAAATTTTATATTGTTGAAACATTCTCCGTAAGTATGTTCTCTACTGAATTTCTTGATTTCCTGTTAATTATGTGTGTATATACAGGAACCCGCATCGCATGTATGATTCGCGAGCGGTGTACATAGATGCATCTATGGTTTGAGTCGTTCGACCCTTCCGCAGTGCACATTTATTTTCGCGTTGTGTCAGCCGTATGTTCGCGGCATGTTATGTGTTTGTTAGATGTTGGGTGTTCTGTGACTACATTTCTGTAAAATACCATGAAGAAAGGAAAACTAGGTAATTTGTATGCTAGAGAACTTGGAACATAAAGGTAACTGTAAAGGATATTTGATGTTCATGTCTTCATTATTATTCATGATTGTCATCCCTGCTTAGCCTTTCCTTTAAAACGTATTATTTTGAGCCTAGTAAGTGTCACGTCGACCTCTCGTCACTACTTCTTCGAGATTAGGCGAGATTCTTACTGGGTACATATTGTTTATGTACTCATGCTACGCTCTATACTTAATTGTACAGGTTCTGAGGCAGGTGCATCTGGGTATCAGCCCGGAGTTCGTCCCTGATATATACCTGGTCTAGACTCCACGGTGAGATGCTTCTCTTGGCGAATCCCAATGGCACTTTGGAGCTATTCTTTTGCCATTTCTGTCTACACTTACTCAAATAGTAGGACAGACTTTTATACTTTTGATATTATTCTACTAGATGCCTGCATACTTGTGACACTAATTCCTGGCACACACGCTAGTAGACTTTATTTTTGGGATGTAATCGTCAATTATAACTTCATGATTATTTAATTTGCATAAAGTTTCCTAAGTTATCCGTTTCTACTAAATGTCTCCAAACTAAGTTAAGCAAGTGTTGAAAATGTTTTTGGTAAACTACATGAAACTCACTAGTAGATAATGATTGGCTTGCCTGACTGCGGTGTTGGGATCCATCGCAACCTGGGTTAGGATTCGGGTCGTGACAACTTTGTATCAGAGCTCTAGGTTCATGTAGGTCTCACAAGTTATAGTCAAACCCAATAGATTATTACGGGTCGGTACGGAGACATCTGTATTTATCTTCGGGAGGCTATAGGGTGTTAGGAAATCTCTCTTTATTCATCTTCTATCGTGCAATTGATGGTATACTGAATCTCACTCTTCTATTCTCTCACAAATGGTGAGGACGCGCGCAACCGACGTTCCAGACCCGGGAGGGGCCGCTACCCCCGTCATCTGAGGTCGTGGCAGAGGCCAGGGGAGGGCACCAGCTCGAGGTAGGGGACGAGGGCGTCCCAGAGCTGTACCAGTAATACCCCCAGCGGATCTAGTAGAGGATCCCATCAAAGAGGATCATGGCGAGGTACCCGCAGCAGATCCTTTCCCTTTGGACTTTATGACAGCGCCAAGATTTCAGGAGGTCATGGGCCGTATGATGCGGTTCATGGACACCATGACTTAGGCTGGTTTATTTCTAGCAGATCCGGCCACATCTCAGGCAGGAGGGGGAGCACAAACCCCTACTGCACAGGCTGCCGAACAAGTAGCAGCAGTATATCAGACTCCGGGTACACTGCGGTGTTCAGCCAGTAGCAGCAGCAACACCTAAGCCTAGACCAGCTGCGGACGGTGATTCGCATAAGTTATTAGACAGGTGGACCAGAATGCACCCTCTTATCTTCGTAGATGAGCGTCATGAGGATGCCTAGGACTTTATTGATAGGTTCAGGGACAGACTGCACAACATGAGGATACTGGAGTCCCATGGAGTTGACTTCACTACTTTTCAGCTAGAGGACAGGGCCCGCACATGGTGGTAGTCCTACATTCTTGGCAGAGCGGATGATTCTCCTCCCCTCACTTGGGAGCAGTTCACTCATTTATTCCTGGACAGATATATTCCACCCTCTGAGATGGAAGACCTGCGGTATCAGTTTGAGTAACTGGATCAGGGTCAGATGTTAGTGACCGACTACGAGGCTAGGTTTTCTGAGTTGTCTCGTCATGCACTCATGATACTTCCTACAAACGCTGAGAGAGTGCAGAGATTTGTAGCCGGGTTAACTAAGGTATTAGGGCCAACATGGAATGAGAGGTGGAGATGGGGACTCCTTATCAGCTTGTGGTAGAGATTGCTCGTAGGATCGAGGGTTACCAGCCGAAGAGTGGAGAGCAGGGGCAGCAGGATAAGAGAGCTAGATTTTTTGGGGATTTCAGAGGCGCTCCAGCTAGGGGCAGAGGTCATTTTGCTAGGGTCCAGCCCAGTAGGCCCATATATTCAGCACCCCCACCACCTCCTCGAGGTTCTCCCACGATGCCTTATTTCAGCGCTATGCCGGAGAGTTCTTATCGTCGACCAGCCATTCAGGGTTCCTCCGGCGGGTATTCTGGTCTTCAGGGGTCTTCCAGTCCTTATTTCAGTGCTATGCCAGAGAATTCATACCTTCCTCCAGCTATTCAAGTTCCTTCAGGGCAGCAGGCCATGGCGCCGAGGGGTTGTTATGAATGTGGGGATCCAAGCCATATTAATAGGACTCGTCCCAGGCTTCAGGGCAGGGCCATGTAGCATAGTCATCATCCTATGGTTCCAGCACCAGCGGTTTGTCCAACCAGAGGTGGAGGGAATACAGGTAGAGGTCGTCCTAAAGGTGGAGGCCAGGCAGGGGGAGCCCAGTCAGCTCCTGTTCATTTCGGTGAAGGCCAGTCGTCCGACGCTCCAGCTAGATTCTATGCTTTCTCGGCCAGACCTGATGCAGTGGCCTCAGATGCCGTGCTAACATGTATTATTTCAGTATGCGGTAGGGAGGCTGATCACGCTCAACTATGTCTTATAAAATACTAAGCGGGCGTTGCAAATATAATCTGGGGTATTACGCCCAGAGTCGATCCCACAGGGAATTTACGTATCAATTAAGCCGTCAGAATACGAAACTTTTACTGAATCAATTCTCTCAGGACTTTTGAATATCAATTGGTAATACTTTACTAATTCTACTAACAAAATAATAAACTAGCAATTAACTAACAATATGATGTAAACAATGATAATAAAGGTCTAAGGTTTGGTTTCCCCTGTTGGTGAATTCTTTCTCGGATATTTCTTATAGTTTAATTAGCCGTCTCTATCAATCATGAACAATCTATCTACCCTAAATCTCTCTCAAGTAATTATGATAATTTACTAAATGCACTCTATCAAGTCACGCTAGCTAGATTGCAATACAATTCACTTTAGATTGCACCCGAGGTATCGTTATCTCTAATCCAACCTCTAAACCCTCGGTTATGACCTTTGTCTATACTCCGGGAGTGATGTTGTTCAAACAACTACCTAAATATGCACTCTATCTCAAGTAAATACATAATAAATAGGAATAGCTAATTGAGGGCCCTTTCAATCAACTACAACAAGAATGTAGTTGAACAAATAGAGATTAATCAACCAAACTATATTAATATCACAACAAATTCATTCCCAACGGGTTCTACCAAAACCCTAGATAAAAGAATTTAGCTACTCATGTTCCCAAGAATCACACCCAAAAGAAATTGCATAATTGAAGTACAAATTAATGAACAAAAGATGTAAAAATCAATGTTTTGTCACTTCAATAGTTTTCTCTCTTCGAATCCTTCGTATGCCTTCCGAATCCCCACAAGTTGTGTTTTGGGGGTCTATTTATATGTTTAGGACAAACCCTAAACGTGTAGGAGACTTCTATTCCAACCGGGAAACACTTAAACTCGTCAAAACTCGGAATTGACCGAACCTGGGACCCCGGGCGTTTGGGCTCAAACGCCCCCTTAAGGCCAGGGCGGGCCTGGCGTTTGGGCTCTAAGGCCCCCCTAACGCCAGGGGCTGCCTGGATTTAGGGGCCAAACGCCCGGCTATCGCCCGGGTGTTTCCTCTTCAACCCTTAAGCGTATTTTCGACGTATTTGCATCCCTTTAGCTCCGTTTCCATCTCCACTTCATCTACACATGAAATAAACTCCATTAAGCACATAAAAAGTGTGTTTTTATCATTAAC
>ML341769.1:1055-14629 GCA_005239505.1 Nicotiana paniculata
TAATTCCATAGGAATATAGGCATTAATCTATTGAGAATAGGTGAAGAGTGCTTCGGAAGAAGACTATGAGAATATTTATCGATTAATTAGCAACCATGAGTAAACTATATGAAAGGAAAAGTTAATTAGAATGCAATATGAGTGGTGAACAGACCATAAACCTGGAATATTTATCTCTACTGAATACATTACAATAGTTCTTGTTACCTGATAATTAGTTATTTCATAGAATTTTAGTATAAATTAGTACATCATTGATTTTATATTGGCTTGGTTAAAGAACAAGTGAAGTGAATTAGTTAGTAGTTTACACAAGTCTCTGTGGATACGATATATGGACTTTAAATACTATATTACTTGTCGACCACGTACACTTGCGTGTGCATTGGGATTTCGACCGCCAGCTTAGTCAAATGTCGTGACCAATTATGAGTCTAGGTTTTCTGAGTTATCTTTCCATGCACTTATGATACTACCTACTGATGCAGAGAGAGTATAGAGGTTTGTTGCGGGTTTACATACTGGCATTCAGGCCACTATGGTCTGAGATGTTGATATGGGGACTTCTTATGAGTTGGCTGTGGAAACAGCCAAGAGGATTGAGGGTGTGCGTCAGCGTAGTCGAGGAGTAGGTTATGAGAGATAAACGGTTTAGATATTCTGGAGAGTTCAGAGGTGCCCCATTTGGGAGTAGAGGTCAGTTCATGAGAGGGGGGTCCAGCAAGCACCCATATCCAGCACCACGGCCTCCTCGGGTTGATCCAGTTCTACCTTATTTCAGTGCTATGCCAGAGAATTCTTACTGCCCACCAGCTATTTAGGATTCTACCAGTGGGTATTCGGGTCACCAGGGCCAAACTTCAAGTCAACAGCCCATCGTATCGAGAGGTTGTTTCGACTGTGGGGATTTCAGTCACATACCGAGATTCTGCCCTAGGCTTCGGAGTAGACCAGTGCAGCAGGGTCAGCAGCCTATGATTATCGCACCAGTTACTCCATAATTCTTCCGGCCTCCCGGAGGTGGAAGGAAGGTGGGTAAGGGCCGTCCCAAAGGTGGAGGCCAGCCAGGTGGCGCTCTAGCTCGGTTCTATGGTTTTTCGGCTAGACCAGATGCAGAGGCCTGAGATGTCGTGATCATAAGTATTATTTTTGTCTACGGCAGAGATGTCTCCGTATTATTTGATCCAGGATCTACATATTCATATTTGTTATCTCTATTTGCTCATTTCTTGGGTGTTTTTCATGAGTCCTTGGGTACTCCTGTTTATTTGTCCACTCCTGTGGGCGATTCTGTTGTTGTGGATAAAATTTACCGATCCTATATTATTACATTCTGTGGTTATGAAACTAGAGCAGATCTCCTACTGCTCGAGATGACCAACTTCGAGATCATCCTGGCCATGAATTGGTTATCTCCATATCATGTCATCCTAGATTGCCATGCCAAGTCTGTTACCTTGGTGATTCCAGTGTTTCCTAGATTTGAGTGGAATAGTTCATCTATCAGCGCATCTAATCAGGTTATTTCCTTTCTGAAGGCTCGACACATGGTCGAGAAAGGTTGTTTGGCTTATTTAGCCTATGTTCGGGACACTACTACAGAGAAACCGACTATTTATTTAGTGCCTGTAGTCTGGGAATTCTTCGATGTATTTTGTTCAGATCTTCCAAGCATGCCACTAGATCGTGATATTGATTTTCGTATTGACTTGGCTCCAGATACCCAGCCTATATCTATCCCACCGTATCACATGGATCTAAATGAATTGAAGGAGTTGAAAGAACATTTTGAGGAGTTACTAGACAAAGGATTCGTCAGACCGAGTGTATTGCCTTGGGGTACACCGGTATTATTTATGAAGAAGAAGAATGGGGATATGTATTGATTATCACCAATTGAACATAGTTACAATTAAGAACAAGTATCTGTTGCCATGTATTGATGATCTATTTTACCAGTTGCAGGATGCTAGGGTGTTCTTTAAGATCGATTTGAGGTCAGGGTACCATTAGTTAAAGATTTCGGATTCAGATGTTTCGAATACTTCTCTCCGAACTAGATATGGTCATTATGAGTTTGTAGGTCATGGATTTCGGCTTGACTAACTCCCCACGACATTTATGGATTTGATGAATAGGGTGTTCAGGCCATATATTGATTCATTTGTCATTGTCTTCATTGATGACATTTTGATCTACTCGCGCAGTAAGGAAGAGCACGAGCAACATATGAGAGTTGTACTTTAGACCCTTCGGGAACAAAACTTATATGCTAAGTTCTCCAAATGTGAACCTTGGCTAAATTCAGTAGCATTTTTGGAGCATATTGTATTGGATGAAGGTATTAAAGTTAATCCTAGAAAGATCGAGGCAGTTCATAATTGGCATCATCCCACTTCGGCGGCTGAGATAAGGAGTTTCCTAGCATCGCAGGTTATTATCGTCGACTCGTGGAGGTTTTTTCATCTATTACAGCACCTTTGACCAAATTAACTAGAAGGGTGCTCCAATCTGATGGTCCAATGATTGTGAGGTGAGCTTTTAGAAGCTCAAGACATCATTGTCTACAACACAACTGTAAGTGTTACCTTCTGGTTTGGGGGATGTATATAGTGTATTGTGACGCTTCACACTTGGGTTTGGATTGTGTATTGATGAAGGAGGGGCAAGTTATTGCTTATGCCTCACGTTAGTTGAAACGCCACGAGAAGAAATACCTGGTACATGATTTGGAGTTACCTTTGATTGTTCATACTCTTAAGATTTGGAGGCCTTATATTTATGGTGTCTTGTGATGTTTACACTGATCATCGTAGTTTGCAGCATTTATTCAAGCAGATAGATCTAAATTCGAGGCAGCATTTATTCAAGCAGATGGATCTAAATCTGAGGCAACATAGATGGCTTTATTTACTGCAAGATTATGATATTACTATCCTTTACCATACGGGCAAAGAAAATGTGGTTGCAAACGCCTTGAGTAGAAAGGCGGAGAGTATGGGTAGTTTGGCTTTTATTTCAACAGAGGAGGGGCCATTAGTTTTGGATATTCAGTCCTTGGCTAACAGACTTGTGAGGCTGGATATTTCAGAGCTCAGCCGAGTTCTTGAATGTGTTGTTGCCCAATCTTCACTAATTGAGCAGATCAAGGCTCGCCATTTTCATGATCCACACTTCTTGGTTCTTCAAAAAACGCTACTACGAGGTGGTTCCAAGGAGGTTACTATCGGCGAATATGGTGTTATGCGACTCTAGATTTGTCTATAAGTTCCTAATGTAGATGGGATGAGGGAAAAGATCCTAGAGGAGGCATAATTCTCAATATTCTATTCATCCAAGTGCTACGAATATGTATCGTGATCTGAGGCAGCATTATTTGTGGCGGCGAATGAAGAAGGACATAGTTGAGTATGTATCTAGGTGCCTAAATTGCCAGCAAGTTAAATATGAGCACCAGAGGCCAGGTGGCATACTTCAGCAGATGACTATACCGGAGTGGAAATAGGAACACATTATTATGGACTTTGTAGTTGGGTTGCCGTGGACCATACAGAAGTTTGATGTAGTTTCGGTCATTGTTGACAAGTTGACCAAGTCACCACATTTCATTCCGGCTGTGACTACGTATACTTTAGAGAGATTGGTCCAGATTTATATTCAAGAGATAGTTCGATTACACGGTGTGCCAATTTCCATCATATCAGATAGAGGCCCTCTATTTACTTCACTTTTTTTAAGAGTAGTACAGAGTGAATTGGGGACCCGTATAGAGCTCAACACAGACTTTCATCCACAGACCGAGGGGCAGTCAAAGCGGACAATTCAAATTTTGGAGAATGTGCTCAGCGCATGCGTGATTGACTTTGGAGGTCAGTGGATCATTTCTTGCCTTTGGCCGAGTTCTTTTGTAACAACAGTTACCAATCTAGCATCGAGATGGCTCCATTTGAGTCTTTATATGGTCGGCAATGTCGTTCGCCCATCGGGTGGTTTGAGCCCGCTGACACTAAGTTTTATGTTACTGATTTGGTGAAGGATGCCTTGGAAAAGGTAAAGTTAATTCAAGAGCGACTTCGTATAGCACAATCCAGAGAGAAGAGTTACGTGAATCAGAAAGCGCGTGATTTATCGTTTATAGTGGGTGAAAATATTCTCTGCAGTTTTCACTGATGAAAGTAATCATGAGATTTGGGAAGAAGGGAAATTTATCCCAAGGTGTATAGGTCCATTTGAGGTGTTGAGATGAGTTGGGGAGGTTTCTTACGAGCTTGCTTTGCCTCCCAGCCTATCGAGAGTTCATCCATTTTCCATGTATCCATGCTCCAGAAGTATCATACGGACCTGTCAAATGTGATAGACTTCAGCACAGTTTGGCCAGATAAGAGCTTGGGTTATGAAGAGGAGCCAGTTGTCATTGTTGATAGACAGGTTTACCATTTGAGGTCCAAGAAGATTTCTGCGGTAAAAGTCCAGTGGAGGGGCCAACTAGCCGAGGAAGCAACTTGGGAGGCCGAGGAAGACATGAAGAGCAGATATCCACACTTATTCAGTACTACATGTATAATTCTAAACTCATTCAAGGATGAACATTTGTTTAAGAGGTGGAGAATGTAACGACCCAACCAGTCGTTTTCACTTTTAGAACCCCGTTTCCCTAAATAAAACTCCCCATATGTACTTTTACTATTTTATGACTTGTGGAGATAGTTAGTTTGGGATTTTGAAGGGTTCGGGTTGAATTCAGAACACTTGGTTCCTTAGTTTGCTTTAAAAGGGCTAAGTTTGACTTCGGTCAACATTTTTAGAAAATGACCCAAGAATCGGGATTTGACGGTTCCAATAGGTTCGTATGATGATTTTGTACTTGGGAGTATGTTCAAATCGGGTTTTGGACAACTCGGGATTGTTTTGGCGCTTAATAGTGAAAACTAGCTATTTGAAGGTTTAAGATTCTTTAAATTTGGTTTGGAGTAGGTTTTTTAGTAATTGAGGTATGTTTGAAATTCCGAGCATGGGAATATTTCCGTATGGTGATTTTAGACTTACACGCAAAATTTGGTATTATTCAGAGTAGTTTACGTATGTTTCAGCGCGTTCTGAGTAAGTTTGAAGAATTTCAAAATTTCTAAGTTGAATCAATTTGGTTTGAGGTATGATTCTTAGTTTTAATGTTTTTTTACACGTTCCGAGGATTTGAGAGAGTCCTTTTTATGATTTCAAACTTTTTGGTATGTCCGGGCAGGGCCCGGGGGTCTCGGGTGTTAGCCAGACGAGGCTCGGACCAATTTTTGAATTTGGAGAAGTAGCTGAAGCTTCTAGCTTCTGCTACAATCGTACCTGTGCCTGGCCAGCCGCATGTGCGAGCTCATAGAAGCGGAAAGGGGAGGGGTCGTTGGGCACCACAGATGCAAGCCAGGGGCCGCATGTGCGAAGGGAAGAAGCATGTGCGGAAGTGGACGTAGGTGTGGCGCATGCACCAAAGAAGCGGACGAGCCAGCTAAGGGAGAAGCCGCATTTGCGAGGTCGTTTCTGCAGATGCGGAGCCGCGGAAGCGGCTTGTGATCCACATGAGCGAAAATGTTGTTCGGCAGAATGTTAAAAGGGAAGAGGCTCAGCCTTTTTAGCCCATATTTCCTCCATTCTTGGGTGATTTTGGAGCTTTTTGAGAGGGCATTTCATCTAGAACCTTGAAGGTAAGTTAATTCTACACACTTTGAGTTAATATGGGTTGATTATATCTTGTAAATCATGGAAACCAAGGGTTTAGATGAAAAACATGGGTTTTGCTAAAAATGAGATTTTAACCACGAAAATAGTTATGGAATTAGATGGGAATTGTATATTTGAGTTCTTGAGATTATGTGTAACGATTTCCTCCGAAATGTTTTGGAATCCGGGCACGTGGGTCTGGGGTAAATTTTTAGAATTTTACCATTTTGGGTCGGGTAATTAATTTTAATAGTCTAATTTCGAGTTATTGAGTACGTATTAATTATTTTGTATAACATTTGGGTAGTTTCGGATTTTTTGGCATCGAATTGAGACTTCAACACGACTTTGTGATCGAGAAGTGGACTTTGAGATAAGGTAAGTCTCTTTTCTAACCTTGTAGAGGAAATATATCCCATATGTGATTTAAGTTAATAATTGTTGCTAATTGTGGGGGCTACGTACGCACGAGGTGGCGAGAGTCTATGCATAGCTACAAATTATGCTACATCCGAGTAGTTTAGGACGCAAATCATGAATTACTTATAATAATGGCATCCTTTATTTAAATAAAGTATTGGAATTATATTGGAAATTGTTATAGGGAATAGTAAAAGAACAAAATTTCACATGCTTGAAAATTTTTATGCAAATTACTTGACTGTTAATAGAAATTTTACATCCTTATGCATTAGCCTTATAATAACTTCTCATTCCGGAGGTCCATAAGAAAATGTCCTCCTTTATTGTGGAGTGGTCCAACGCTTCAGCAGTATAGATGCGTGTATAGATTATGTCGCACGTCCCTCGGCAGTGTACACGATACTCTAGACCGGGTTGAACGACCTTGGCAGAAATTGTGCCTAATAATGATAACTACACGATACCTTGACATTCTATTGCAGTTTGTGAAGCTAATTGATAAATTGGAAATTATTGATTTTGAAAGAATTAATTATTCCTGCTTGTTAAGAAAATTATTGTTGTTCACATAAATCATGTTTATGTAAATATTTATATTTTAATATTATTGACCCATAGTGAGTGTCAAAGTCGACCTCTCGTCACTACTTCTTCGAGATTAGACTTGATATTTACTAGGTACACATTGTTTACGTACTCATGCTACGTTTGCTGCACTTTTTGTGCAGCATCTGAGGCAGGAGCCTTCAGTGGTCCTATCGGTGCGCATCCATGTTACCCCGAGGCCTAGTGGTGAGCTGCCTTTCTGAGTCGTTCTGCAGTGACTAGTGCCTCTCCTTGTATTTTCCTTCTGTCTATTTTATTTCAGACACAATGCAAATACAAGGCGATATAGTAGTCGTTGTAGAACGACTCAGAAAGGCAGCTCACCACTAGGCCTCGGGGTAACGTGGATGCGCACCGCTAGGACCACTTAAGGCTGATGTCTCAGATCCTGTACAAAAAGTGCAGCAAGCATAGCACGGGTACGTAAACAACGAGTATGCAGCAAGTATCAAAGCCTAATATCGAAGATGTAGTGACAAGAGGTCGGCTCTGACACTCACTATGGGTCAATAATTATATATAAATATTTAAATAAATATGACTTATGTAAACAACAATAATTTTCTTAACAAGCAGAAATAATTAATTCTTTCAAAATAAATAGTTTCCAATTTATAAATTAGCTTCACAAGATGCAATAGAATGTCAAGGTATCATGTAATTATTATTATTATTATTATTATTAGGCACGATTTCTGTTGAGATCATCCAGCCCGGTCCAGAGTGTCGCGTACACTGCCGAGGGACGTGTGGGACGATCCATACATGCATTTATACTTCCGAGGCGTTCAACCCTCTCCACAGGAAAGGAGGACATTTTCTTATGAACCTCCGGAATGAAAAGTTATTATAAGGCTGTCACATAAGGAAGTAAAAATTCTATTAACAGTCAAGTAATTTGCACAAAAATTCAAGTAAATAAGATTTTGGTCTTTTACTATTTCCTCTAACAATTTCCAATTGTAACGACCCAACTGGTTTGTTTTGAGAATTTACAATTCGCTCGGTAGTTTACGGGCATGAGTGTGATGTATTATAACTTATATGAATCATCAGTTCTGGCTTTTACGCTATTCGGAATTGGTTTGAAAAATAAATTTTATTGTTGATGTTTTAAGTTGAAAGAGTTGACTAAGTTTGACTTTTTGTGAATTTGACCCCGGAATGAAGTTTTGATGGTTCCGACAGGTCCGTATAGTAATTTTGGACTCGGGCGTATGCCCGTATTTGCATTTGGATGCTTATAGAAGGTTTCGACACAAGTTGGCGAAAATTGGAAATTTGAAGGTTTGAAAAGTTCATAAGTTTGACCGGAAGTTGACTTTGAGGAATTCATATTCGTATTTTCGTTCCGGGAATTGGAATAGCTTTGTTATTTCATTTGGCACTTGTGTGTAAAATTTGGGTTTATTCCGGGATGACTTGATATGTTTTAGCGCGAGTTTTGGAAACTGAAAGTTCAAAGTTCATAGATTTTGATTTAAGGTGTGATTCGTCTTTTTGATGTTTTTATGTGTGTTCAGAGGCCTCGAGTAGGTCCGTATTTTGTTATGGAACTTGTTGGAATGTTCAGACAGGGTGCCGAGGGGCTGGGGTGAGTTTCGGATGAGGTTCAGATCATTTTATTGCATTCTGGATTTTTGCTAAGCTGTTGGTTCTGGTGTTCTGCACCTGCGACTGGTATAATGAAGGTGCGATGGCCGTAGAAGCAACAAAGGCGTCACAGATGTGAGGTAAGTGCTGGGTGAGGAAGACCGCAGAAGTGGATATTTGGGCGCAAATGCGGATGCGCTGGTGCGAGGTGATGGAGCGCAGGAGCGAGGTATTTCATAGGTGCGGATGGTGACTCGCACCTGCGATGTCAAAGAAGCGGATATGTTGTCCGTATATGCGAGGGTCAGTTCTTAGATGATTCTGCAGAAGTGAAATTTATGTCGCAGAAGCGGCTTGTGTGTCGCAGGTGCGAAATGCTGGCAGAAGCTATAAATCGAGGGTCTTGGTCTTTTCTTCATATTTTGAGATGTGAGGCTCGGATTTAGGCGATTTTTGGAGCAAATTTCACCATATGAATTGGGGTAAGTGTTATCTACTCGGTTTTGGTTATATTTCATGAATCTATCTTCATTTTTAGTAATTGGTTGATGAATTTAAAGAGAAATTTGGGGGTTTTGGCCTAAAGTTTCATAATATGAATTATTGAGTTTTGAACATCGAATTTGAGTCGGATTTGAGTGAAACTAATATGGTTGGACTCGTAATTCAATGGATTGTCGGATTTTTTGAGTTTTGTTGGGTTCCGAGGCACTGGCCCGGGGGTTATTTTTGGCCAATTTTGGGATTTGATTAAGGATTCGATCTTTATCATTTGGATTGATTCCTTGGACTTTATTTGATGTATTTGAGTTGCTTTTGGCTAGTTTTGAGTTGTTCGGAGGTCGCTACGCGCGTGATAGCGTGTTTGGAGTATCACTTGGCTTGCTCGGCACTGATATTGGCTCGTTCGAGGTAAGTAACTCTTATAAACCTAGTGTTGAGGGTATGGAACCCCGTAATACGTGTTATATGATTAGTGTTGAGGTGACGCACATGCTAGGTGACGGGCGTGTGGGTGTGCACCATGTGAATTGGGGCTCTGTGTCTTCCATGGCATTGTATAGTGGTCGTACTTTGTTGATATCCATATTTTTATCATATGCTAAAGTAGCTAAGCTAGATATCATGTTTAGGCATTATGCCGATACTGTTTGGACCCATAGCGGTTGTTTCTTACTGTCATCTCACTGATTTAATTGATATTTCGTACTCAATCATATCCATACACTCATACCATATCTCAGTCTCAATTATTATTTATTGATACATCATATTATTATCGTCGGGTTAGTTTCATAACATAGTGAGCCCGTGATTGAGATTGGAGAGATTGATAATTGAGTAAGGATGAGGGCCTGAGTGAGAATGATATTTATGGGATCGGGCTTCACGCCACAACGATATAGCGGTTGGGCTGAAGGAGCCCCTCCGGAGTATGCACACCCCTAGTGACCGCAGTCGACTATATATATGTGTGGATCGGCCTGCACGTCGCAACATGTATTGTACAATGCTGAGTGATTGAGTGTGTTGAGCATAGTCAGAGAGAATGCGAGACAATGCGATTTGAGTAACTTGAGAGTGTGGATACATGAGCTCATCATCAAAATGCATTGCATTTGACATGCGCACTTGAGATACATGCATAGAGATGTATTTCCTTTTTCTACCTAGTTGTGGGGACATTTATGATTTTCCTGTATCTTGACATGTAGGCATAGAGACGGACTTTCCTCATGCTATCGGAAAATGAAACATCTTACTTATTGTTGAAAGGATTTTTGTAAAAAATCACAGTTTTCAAACTTATTCGTATTTTGGCAGTTTCTGTAAAAGATTTGAGTTTTCACTAAGATACTTGAAAAGCATGCCTATTTTCTGGAACTGTGAACGAGCTGAGCATTTTACTTATGAGATACCTCTTTTATTACTTGTATTATGCTGTTAAGAACTGTTATGGGTATTAATATTGGACACGACATTGTGTTAGCTCGTCACTACTTTCAACCTAAGGTTAGGTTTGTTACTTATTGAGTACATGGGGTCGGTTGTACTCATACTACACTTCTGCACCTTGCGTGCAGATGTTGACTGCTGATGTTGCTGTGTTCGATGGGAGCTGGATTAAAGATGCACCTGCGTCCCAGTTGTAGCTGCCCCGTGTCCGTGGTAGCTTTATATCTATAAAACTCTATTTATGTACTTTTCAAACAAACAATGTATTTATTTCATTTCAATTTTGTAAAATTTATTTCTAGAAGCTAATTTGTACTACCAGTCTTTGGGAAATGTATAAGATTCAGCAAATTACTTTCGTTTAATCGTCTTGTTAATATCATGGGAATTGGATAATTACTTATTGGCTTATCTAGCGGGTTCGGTTAAGTGCCATCACGACTAGCGGATTTGGGGTCATGACACCAATATAATTCCAGTACTTTAATTAAATAAAGGATGCAATTATTACAAGTAATTCATGATTTGAATCCTAAACTACTCTGACATAGCATAATTAGTAGCTACATACGGACTCTCGTCAATGCGTGCGTATGTGTCCAGCACAATTAGCAACAATTATTAATTTAAATCACATATGGGATAAATTCTCTCTTACAAGGTTAGACAAAAGACTTACCTCACCTCAAAGTCCACTTCTCGATCACAAAGTCGCGTTAAAGTTTCAATTCGATGCCGAAAAATCCGAAACTATCCAAATGTTATACAAAATAATTAATACATACTCAATAATTCGAAATTAGACTATTAAATTAATTACTCGGCCCAAAACGGTAAAATTCCTAAAATTCACCCCGGGCACACGTGCCTGGGGTTCCGGAAATTTTTGGAGGAAATTGTTACCCATAATCTCAAGAACACAAATATATAATTTTCATCGCATTCCATAACTATTTTCATGGTTAAAATCTTATTTTTATCAAAAACTAAGTTTTTCATCTAAACCTTTGATTTCCACGATTTACAGGTTATAATCTACCCATAATCTATGTATTTAACTCAAAGTGTGTAGAATTAGCTTACGTTCAAGTTGCTAGTTAAAATCCCCTTTAAGAAAGCTCCAAAAACACCCTAGAATGGAGAAAATATGGGCTAAAATGGCTGATCCTCGTCCCTTTTAACATTCTTCCCAACAACATTTTTGCTTCTGCGAAAAAAACCTCGCAGATGCGGCTTCTCCCTTAGCCTGCTCGTCCGCTTCTGCGGTCAGTGGCTCGCACCTGGGAGACCGCTTCTGCGGTGCATGCGCCGCATCTGCGGTTCCCAACGATCCCTCCTCTTTCTGCTTCTGCGGTTCATGGGCGAGCTCGCACCTTCGGCTCCTATAGGTCGTGTTGACACCCAACATCACAGCTAGGCAAGCCAACTAGTTAATTGAATATATATATTTATTCTTTTAATAATTTTCTGAGTAATTAAACACTTATTACTTTCAATATTTAAGAAAATATAAAAGATTCTATTTAAATAAAAAACAAGAAAATAATTCAAACCCCAATTCTACTAGTCTGTGCACCAAGACTTGGTGTCACAATTAGATGAGAATATAGTAGATTATACAATAATTTGTAAATACTATCTGAAATAAAATAGACAGAATGCATATACAAGGAGAGGCACTAGTCGTTGTAGAATGACTCAGAAAGGCAGCTCACCATTAGGCCTCGGGTTAATGTGGATGCACGCTGGTAGGACCACCTAAGGCTCCTGTCTTAGATCCTTTACAAAAAATTCAGCAAGCGTAGCATAAGTACATTAACAACGTGTACCAAGTAAGTATCAAGTCTAATATCGAAGAAGTAGTGATGAGGTCGACTTTAACACTCACTATGGATCAAGAATATTAAAATATATATATTTAAATAAACATGATTTATGTGAACAACAATAATTATCTTAACGAGCCGAAATGATAATTCTTTCAAAATCAATAATTTAAAATTTATCAATTAGCTTCACAAGCTGAACAGAATGTTAATGTATCGTGTAATTATTATTATTAGGCACGATCTCTACCGATGTTGTTCCCGATCCAGAGTGTCGTGTACACTGCCGAGGGACGTGTGGCACGATCCATACATGCATCTATACTGCTAAGGTGTTCGGCCCGCTCCACAAGAAAGGAGGATATTTTCTTATGAACCTACAGAATGAGAAGTTATTATAATGCTATAACACTTAAGGATGTAAAAGTTTTATTAACAATCACGTAATTTGCACAAAAATTCAAGTAATTGAAATTTCAAAATTTTACTATTTCCTCTAACAATTTCCAATATAATTCTAGTACTTTAATTAAATAAAACTCTCAGTATGTGTTTTTACTATTTTATGACTTGTGGGGATAGTTAGTTCGGAATTTGGAAGGGTTCGCGTTTAAATCGAAACACTTGGTTCCTTAGTTAGAATTTGATCTTAGAAAACGACACCCGATTTCGGAATTTGATCTTCTTCTCTTTCTCCTTCTTCTCCTCCTTCTCCTCCTCCTCTTCCTCCTCCTCCTCATCCTCCTTCTTCGGGTCCTTAGTTGGAATTTGATCTTAAGAAACGACACCCGATTTCAGAATTTGATCATCTTCTCTTTCTCCTTGTTCTCCTCCTTCTCCTCCTCCTCCTTCATCTTCTTCTTCTTCTTCTTAGGGTGACAATGATGTTATATGGTTGTTGCGAACATATTTTAATGTACTTTTTCTAATGGTGAGTTGTTATGACGCTTTATTTTTTACTATTGCTTAGGGTTTCTTCTTCTTATTTTTCTTAATTGCAAAATGGGTTCACTAGATTTATTGTTGTTTTGACAAATTGATTTATTGGGGTTTATTCCTGATGATATTTGGAGGTTATGCTTCAAATTTGAGATCATTTGGATTAGATTTAGTTATTAATTTGTATATTGAATTTAGGGGTGGCAATTTGAGCCCAAACCCATTCACCCCGCCTAATCTGCCCATAGATTAATGGGCTACAAACATTTTAGCTCATGGGTCTATTTGGGCTGAGCCCGAGTTAACCTATTATTTTTTATAGCCTATTCTGACCCATGAAGTATCCCAAATACAACACCCAAAACAAAGAGATCTCAATCCAACTTATCTAGAAATTTACTTAATTGCCCCATCATTCGTTTTTGTATCTAAGTTTAAAAATGAGAATCAAGGCATTTAAGTTTTAGGGTGTGCTTGGTATAATGGAAAATATTTTGGGTTTTTATGCACCACCCACCCTCC
>ML341769.1:14670-42310 GCA_005239505.1 Nicotiana paniculata
CCCCCCCCCCCCATCCCACGTGCAAAATATTTTTTAATTACACATTTTAAATATTAATTTGTTATTAAAGAAAATTTATTTTGATTCTCAAAATACTAATAGTATTTGTTTACCATTTATACATAGGTGTATAAAAGGTAAAAGGCTTTGTTTATGCAAAATGAGCATGGCTATAATACACGGGCCAAGTTGGGTAGTTTGAACTATGACCCATTATTTAGCTCATCTTGACCCATACAATATTAGCCCAAGTACACTTTGGGTTGGATTGAGCAATGACCCATTTATTGATCTAACCCATCTTGACCCGTTCAAATTCAGCCCAACCCGCCCATTTGCCGCCCCTAATTGGATTTTTATAATTCAAAAAATAAATTTCTATTTCTGGGCAATTTTTAGTTCAGGCCTATTTGACCTTAAGAGCATAAAAATGTTAGTTGCACTTCAGAACTTTTGGACTTAAGTTCATCTGAAGTGTAACTTTTTACTTCAGACTTATTTCCCTTAAGTGTAGCAAAATGTTTGTTGCACTTCAAATCTTTTGGCCATAAGTGCATCTGAACTGGAAATTTTCACTTCAGACCTATTGGCCTTCAGTGCAGCAAAATATTTGTTGCACTTCAGATCTTTTGGCCTTAAGTGCATCTGAAGTGTAACTATTCACTTCAGGCTTATTGGCCTAAACTGCATGAAACCATTGGTTATACTTTAGACCTATTTGGCATTAAGTGCATATAAAGTGTAAATTTTCACTTTAGACCTTTTGGACTTAAGTTCAGACTTATTGGCCTTAAGTGTAGCAAAAGATTCATTGCATTTAAACCTTTTGGCCTTAAGTGCATCTGAAGGGGAATTTTCCACTACAGACTTATTGGCTTTAAATGTAGCAAACGTTTGTTTCACTTCAGACCTTTTGGCCTTAAGTGCATCTGAAGTCTAATTTTTCACTTCAGACTTATTGGCCTAAAGTGCATGAAACTATTGGTTACACTTTAGATTTATTCGACATTAAGTACATCTGAAGTGCAAATTTTCACTTCAGACTTATTGGCCTTAAGTGAATGAAAACGTTTGTTGCACTTCAGACTCTTTGGCCTTAAGTGCATCTGAAGTGCAATTTTTCACTTCAGACTTATTGACCTTAAGTGCATCTGAAGTGCAATTTTTCACTTCAGACTTATTAGGCTTAAGTGCATGAAACCATTGGTTGCACTTCAGACCTATTTGGCCTTAAGTGCATTTAAAGTGCAATTTTTTTCACTTCAGACTCATTTTTTCTTAACTTCAAACTCGATAAGTATGAAGTTGATCATAAAGTGGGTACGCTTGCAAACGTTTTTGCAAAGTGAATATAGGTTCAATTATGACCCTGAACGGGGTATAGATGCAAAAGCTCCTTTTTTGTTCCATAAGTGTGACATGACTTGAAGTACAATTATGGAATTTTTCTAAATTCGAAAATTTCTACACAAAGAAAAAACCGTTTTTACAATTTATACTTCAAATTACTTATGAAAATTCACAAACGATTTCAATTTGTATATCCAAATACTACTCCACTTAATTCAAAATATAGTTTCTAATAAGGAGGTTATACGAGAAATCTTTGTTTTAAAATGTATAACTAAATAATTTGATTCTTGATAAACGAAACAGTAACATATGATATAGGCTAATTTGTGATTACTGAATAAATTTTCTATTAAGCTTTAAGCTCATGATATTGCTCAATAGTTTTATTAGTGCATTAACTTGTTACAAGACCAAAAGCTGGTCTTTTAATCCACTGTGTGATAAGTGCATGACGAGACAACTCAGAAAAAATTGCCTCGTAGTCGGTCACTGACATCTGACCCTGCTCAAGCTGCTCAAACTCGTTCCGCAGCTCTTCCCTCTCAGAAGGTGGGATATACCTGTCTAGGAATAGCTAACTGAAATGCTCCCAGGTAATGGGAGGAGAATATGGTGGCCTGTCAAGAACATAAGACTGCCACCATCTACGGGCCATGCCCTCTAGCTGGAAAGTAGTGAAGTAGACCCCATGAGACTCCAGTATCCTCATCTTGTGCAGTCTATCTCTGCACCTATCAATGAAATCCTGAGCATCCTCATGACGCTCTCCCCTAAAGACAGGAGGGTGTAGTCTGGTCCATCTGTCTATTAATTCTACGGATCGTCATCCGCAGATGGTCTGGGCTTAGGTGCTTCTGCTGAAACTGGACGGGCCCCACCTGTGGGTAGTGTACCCGGAGTCTGATATACCGCAGCTGCATGTATCGGGGCCTAGGCAGTAGGGGTCTGTGATCCCCCTCCCACCTGATATGTGATCGGGTCCGCTGGAAATAAACCAGCCTGGGTCATAGTGTCCATGAATAGTATCATATGGCCCATGACCTCCTGAAAGCCCGGCGCTGTCATGAAATCCACTGAGGCAGGATCTGCTGCGGGCACCTCGCCCTGCTCCTCAACGATAGGATCCTCTACTGGATACGCTGGTGGTGTAACTGGGGCAGCTCTGGTATGCCCTCGTCCCCTACCTCGGGTTGGTTCCTCCCCCGGCCTCTACCTCGGCCTCTAGCAACGGGGGGAGCGACTCCTCCCAAGTTTGGAACATTGGTTGTACGCGTCCTCACCATCCGTGAGAGAATAGAAGAGTGAAATTTAGTATGCCATCAACTGCACGATAGAAGATGAATAAATAGAAATTTCCTAACACCCCATAGCCTCCCAAAGATAAATACAGACGTCTCTGTACCAATCCGCAAGACTTTATTAGGTTTTCCAATTACTTGTGAGACCTAGGTGAACTTAGAGCTTTGATACCATGTTACACGACCCAAAAGAATAGTCCACCAATATGTATGCCAGGAACTAGTGTCACAAGTATATGGGCATCTAGTAGAATGGACAAAAGAATACATCTACTCTACTGTCTGAAATAGAATAGACAAAATAAGCAAAAGAAAAGACTCCAATGCGCTGCTGAATGACATCAGGATAAGCAGCTCACCGTGGAATCTCTGCCTCAATATCAAGAACGCGCTCCGGACTGGTAACCAGGTGCACCTGCCTCAGAACATGTACAATTAAGTACAGAAGTCTAGCATGAGTATATAAACATTATGTACCAAGTAAGTATCCAGTCTAATCTCGAAGAAGTAGTGACAAGGGGTCGACTTGACACTTACTAGGGCCAAGCAATTTATTTAAATATAAGGCTAAGCATGAATATCAAGGATACATAGCAAATAATGACAAGAAATGACAAGTCTTTCAACAATGGCATTCATGTTTCAATTTCTATCATTCTGGTTGACAATTTATATCCCAGGCATTTAAACTGTTTAAAAATCACGGAAAAGTGCAGGCAGATAGCATGCGCATATAATTCCGAGGACGTATGACCCGATCCAACAAAATAATGTGCACTACCGAAGGGTCGAACGGCGTGGACCATAGATGCATCCATTAACCTACTAAGGTGAACGGCCCACTCCTATGAGATAGTGGAAGGAATCACTCCGCTCGCGGAATATAATTGTGAAGCGGTCACATATAAACATAATATATTTTTCCTCAATTTATTTTAAAATAATAATTTACTTGAAACTTTCAAATTCGTAAGATCTTGAAATAAATTCCAATCAATACAATTAGCGAATGAATTAAATAAACAGTATTCACAAAGCATGGTATAAACCTAAACTACCCGGACATAACAAGAATAGTCACCATGTACGGATCCTCGTCACCTTGTGTGTACGTAGTCCCCCACAATTATTCGTATATCATATAAATTCACCTATGGGGAGATTTCCCTCTTACAAGGTTAGAAAGGAGACTTACCTCATTTCGAACTTACTCAAGAATGCTCTCAAACCCTCAAAACGGAGCCGCAAAATTCGAAACTATTCAAATAGCGTAAAAACCAACCATTATAGGCTCACAAGTTAATATTCTAGCTATTAAAGTTATTATCCAACTCCAAAGGCAAGATTCCTAAAATTCATCCCCGGGCCCACATGCTCAGATTCTGGAAATTCTTAAGGGAAGTTGTTACCCATAACCTAAGGATCGATAATATATGAATTTTACCAGATTCCATAACTTATTTCGTGGTTAAATCCTATTTTTATCAAAACCCTAGGTTTTTCTCTAAACCCATAATTTTCAATAATCTTTATGTGTTAATCCACCCAAAAATCAAGTATTAAACTCACATTAAGTAGGAATAACTTACCTCACAATGCTAAGTTGAAATCCCCCCTTTGGAAGCTCCTAAATCGCCCAAGGATGCAATAAATGACCTCAAATATGGCTAAGTCCCATTTTTAAAATAACCTTACTTCCTCTAGTCCTTTCGCACCTACGATGTGTGGACCACACCTGCGAACTCGCTTCTACGGAACATCATCCGCATCTGCGGAAAGAGGAAGGGCTGGCAAGGATCGCACCTGCGAAAGGGTGCCCGCACCTCTGGCACCGCTTCTACAGAAAAGGACCCCATCTGTGAAACCTGGGCATTTACTCTATGGCCTCACCTGCGAGGGGTCGACTGCTTCTGTGGTATCGCACCTGTGGAGGGCCAACCGCAGGTGCGGTCGCACCAGAACTGGTGCACCAGCAGCTCATTTTGAGCTTGGACTCGTCTCGCGCGACGTCCGAATGGCATTCGGGGCCCGTGAGGCCCCATCCAAACATACCAACAAGTTCTAAATCGTAAAACGGACTTGCTCGAACCTTCGAAATGCCCGAAACAACATCAAAACTAAGAATCACACCCTAAAACCAATTAAATCAAACTTATGAACTTTGAGTTCTTAAATCTACTTCTAACACGCCGGAACGTACTTATACTACTAGGAATGATACCAAATTTTGCGTTCAAGTCTTAAATTACATTATGAAACTATTCCCGATCTCGGAACTCCGTTTGGACCTCGATATCATCAAAACACTTTCCAAACTTCAATTTTAGAACTTCAATAATCTTATTTCGCTATTTGGTGATGAAACGCTCCCAGGTCATCCAAAACCTCCTACGAACATACGTCCAAGTCCGAAATCATCATACAAACCTATTGGAACCTTCAAATCCTGATTTCGAGGTCGTATACATAAAATGTTGACCGAAGTCAAACTTGGCCTTTTAGGCTAACCTTAAGGAACCAAGTGTTCCAATTTCAACCCAAACTCTTCCAAATCCCGAACCAACCATCCCCACAAGTCATAAACCAATAAAAGAAAATATGGAAAGTGTTATATAGGGGTACGGGGATCTAGGAAGCAAAAAGACCTGTCGGGTTGTTACATTCTCTACCTCTTAAACAAACTTTGATCCTCGAACGGGTATAGGATCATACCTGGAGTGCTGAACAAGTGTGGATATCTGCTCCCAATGTCCTCCTCGGACTCCCAAGTCGCCTCCTCGACTGGTTGGCCCCTCCACTAGACCTTCACGTCAAAAACCCTCTTAGAACTCAACTAGCGCTCCTGCCTATCAATAATAGCCACGAGTTCCTCTTTGTAGCCCAATCTATCATCTAATTGAATGGTACTGAAGTCTAACACATTAGACAAGTCGCCGAGGTACCTCCGGAGCATGGATACATGAAAAAGTGGATGAACACCCGATAAGCTGGGAGGTAGGGAAAGCTCATAAGCAACCTCTCCAACTCGCCTCAACACCTCAAATGGACCTATAAACCTTGGGCTCAACTTGCCATTCTTCCCGAACCTCATAATGCCCTTCATCGGTGAGACCTTCAAGAGAACCTTCTTGCCGACCATGAATGATACATCACGCACCTTCTGATCTGCGTAACTCTTCTGTCTGGACTGAGCCGTGCAAAGCCTCTCCATATTCACCCTTACCTTTTTCAAGGCATCCTTTACAAAATCCGTACCGTATAACTTAGCCTCACCAGGCTCAAACCACTCGATGGGAGAAGTACATCGCCAACCATATAAAGCCTCAAATAGGGCAATGTAAATGCTGGACTGATAGTTGTTGTTGTAAGGAAACTCGGTAAAGGGCAAGAACTGACCTCACTTCCCTTCAAAGTCAATCACGCATGCCCTGAGCATGTCCTCTAATATCTAAATTGTCCGCTCTGACTGCCCGTCGGTCTGAGGATGAAATGCGGTGTTGATCTCTACACGAGTGCCAAAATCACTCTGTACGGCTCTCCAGAAATGCGAGGTGAACTGAGGACCTCTATCTGATATAATGGACACAAGCACACCGTGCAACCGAACTATATCCCTAATGTAGATCTGGGCCAACCTCTCTGAAGTATAAGTAGTGGCTACTGGAATGAAGTGTGCCTGCTTAGTCAACCTGTCTACAATAAACCAAACCGCATCAAACTTCCACAAGGTCCATGGCAACCCAACTACGAAATCCATAGTGATGCGCTCCCATTTCCACTCAAGTATAGGCATCTGCTGGAGTAGGCCTCCTGGACTCTGGTGCTCATACTTAACCTGTTGGCAATTTAGACATCTAGCCACATACTCCACTATCTCCTTGTTCATTCGCCGCCACCAATAGTGTTGCCTCAGATCTTGATACAGCTTCGTAGCACCAGGATGAATAGAATACCATGAACTATGTGCCTCCTCTATCAACATTAGGGGCAGATAGGCGACCCTGAAGTCGTAGAACACCATCCTCGCCAATAGAAACCTCCTATACCCTTTAGCACCGTCTCCTCCAAATGCGTATCATCCAATCTCCGACCCATGATCTTTCCCAATAATGAAGACTGAGCGACAACACATGGAAGAACTCAGATGGGCTCTGAAGTGTCCAACCTCACAAGTCTGTTAGCTAAGGACTGGATGTCCCAAGCTAGTGGCTTCTTCTCCACCGAAATTAATGCCAAGCTACACATACTCTCTGCCTTCCTGCTTAAGGCATCTGCAACCACATTCACCTTACCCGGATGATAAAGAATAGTGATGTCATAGTCCTTCAGCAACTCAAGCCATCTACGCTGCCACAAATTAAGATTCCTCTGCTTGAACAATTGTTGCAAACTGCGGTGGTATGTATAAACCTCAAAAGACACTTCATACAAGTAATGCCTCCAAATATTAAGAGCATGAACAATCGCTGCCAACTCCAAATCGTGCACAGGGTAGTTCTTCTCATTAACCTTCAGCTGACATGAAGCATATGCAATAACTCGTCCTCCTGCATCAACACACATCCAAAGCCAATGCGTGAAGCGTCGCAATAGACTGTATACATCCCCAAATAGGAAGGCAACACTAGAACTGGTGTTTTGGTCAAACATGTCTTGAACTTCTGGAAGCTCGCCTCACACTCGTCGGACCATCGGAACGGGGCACCCTTCTGGGTCAATCTAGTCAGAGAGGCTGCAATGGATGAAAAAGCCCTCCACAAACTGACGATAATAACTTGCCAATCCCAAGAAACTCCTGATCTCGGTCGCTGAAGTAGGGCGTGGTCAACTCTAAACTGCCTCAATCTTCTTGGAATCCACCTTGATACCCTCTTCAGATACCACATGCCCCAAGAATTCCACAAAATCTAACCAAAACTCAGACCTGGAGAACTTGGCCTACAACTTTTGTTCCCATAAGGTCTGAAACACCACTCTCAAATGCAGCTCGTGCTCCCCCAGGATACGTGAGTAGATCAAGATGTCATCAAATGAATACAATGACAAAGGAATCAATATGAGGCCTAAACACCCTGTTCATCAAATCCATGAACGCCGCTGGGGCATTAGTCAAGCCAAAGGACATCACCAGGAACTCATAATGACCATATCTTGTACGGAAGGAAGTCGTCATAACATCTGAGTCCCGAATCCTCAGCTGATGGTACCCTGATCTCAAGTCAATCTTAGAAAACACCCTAGCACCCTGCAATTGGACAAACAAATCATTGATACGCGACAACGGGTACTTGTTCTTGATGGTAACTTTTTTCAAATGGCGGTAGTCAATACACATCTGCATAGTCCCATCCTTCTCTTCACAAATAACACTAGAGCACCCCAAGGCGATACACTCGATTTGATAAACCCCTTAGCTAGAAACTCCTCAAGCTATTCTTCAATTCTTTCGAAGTCATATGGTACGGTAGAATGGATATAGGCTGGGTGCCTGGAGCCAAGTCAATACAAAAATCAATATCACGCTCTGGCGGCATGCCTGGGAGGTCAGAAGGAAAAACATCAGCGAAATCCCGAGCTACTGGCACTGAATCAATCATCGGAGACCCTGAGGTGGTGTCTCGCACATAAGCTTAGATAAGACAAACAACTCTTCTCGACCACACGTCGAGACTTCAAAAAAGAAAAACCCTGACTAGCTGCACTAACTAAGGAACCTCTCCACTCCAATTTCGACAACTCAGGCATGGCTAAAGTAAAAGTCTTGGCATGGCAGTCTAGGACGGCATGATAAGGATATAACTAGTCCATGCCGCCCAGGATGACCTCAAAATCAGTCATCTCAAGCAACAAGAGGTCTACTCTGGTCTCGAACCCACAGAATGTGACCACACAGGACCGATAGATCCGGTCCACAACCACAAAATCGCCCACGGGAGTGAACACATAAACAGGAGTACCCAAGGACTCATGAGGGATATTCAAGAAATGAGTAAAAAGAGATGATATATATGAATAGGTAGACCCTGGATCAAATAATACTAAAGCCTCCCTGCCGTAGACTGAGATAATAACTGTGATAACTGCATTTGAGGCCAATGCATCTCGTCTGGCCGAAAAAGCATAGAATCTGGTTGAACTGCCGGCTAGCTGGCCTCTACCTGATTGAATAGAAGCTGGCTGCACTCCCCTTGCCTAGCCTCCACCTCTGTACGACCCCTACCAACCTATCCTCCACCTTTGGATGGCTGGACCGCCGGTGCTGAAATCATAGGCTAATGACCCTGATGCACTGCCTTGCCCCGAAGTTTGGGGAAAAACCTCTTCATATGACCCGAATCTCCACATTCATAGCAGCCTTTCGACACCATAGTCTGTTGTCCTGAAGACTGGCCCTGATGGCCGGAATAACCACTGGAGGAACCTTGAATGGCTGGGGGACGATATGAACTCTCTTGCATAGCACTGAAATAAGCGCTGGAAGAGCCCTGATGACCAGAATACCTGTCGGAGGAACCATGAATAGCTGGTGGGCGATAAGAACTCTCCAGCATTGCGCTGAAATAAGTCCTCACCGGATCACCTCAAGGAGGTGGTGGGGTGTTTAATATGGGGGCCTTCTAGGTTGACCCCTCCCAAACTAACCTTTTCTCCTGCTCTCTACTCCTCAGATGATAGCCCTCAATCCTACGAGCAATCTCCACTACTAGCTGATAAGGAGTCTCCATCTCAACCTCTCGGGCCATGTTGGCCCTAATACCAGAGTGCAACAATGCTACAAACCTCCGCACTCTCTCTGCGTCAGTAGGAAGTATCATAACTACCTGAGGAGACAACTCAAAAACCTCGCCTCGCAGTCGGTCACTGACATCTGACCCTGCTCAAGCTGCTAGCAATAGCTGAGTGAAATGCTCCAAGGTGATGGGAAGAATCCACTAGCCTGCCAAGAACATAAGACCGCCACCATATATGGGCCATGCCCTCTAGCTGGAGAGTAGTGAAGTCAACCCAATGAGACTTCAGTATCCTCATGTTATGCATTTTGTCCCTACACCTATCAATGAAATCCTGAGCACCATCATGATGCTCAACCCCGAAGACATGAGGGTGTAGTTTGGTCCATCTGTCTAATAACCTCTGCGGATCGCCGTCCGCAGCTAGTCTGGGCTCACGTGCTATTGCTGCAACTAGCTGGGCCCCACCTGCGGGTAGTGTACCTACGGACACATTCCGTATTTCAGCAGCCGTATCTCAGGCTGGAGGCGGGGGTCCAAATTCAGACCCCAATAGCTAATCCCGTTAGGGTAATTCAACCAGTTGCAACAGTGCCGCCCGTTAATGGGGCAGTTATGTCTACTTATGCTTTATGGAGGTTGGATAGGTTCATTAAGTTATTTCATGTTCACTTCAGTGGTGCTACTTCAGAGGACCCTCAAGAATATTTGGATAGTTGTTATGAGGTGTTCCAAAATATGGGTATTTTGGAGACCAATGGGGTCGATTTTGCTGCTTTTCAGATGACTGGTTCCGCCAAGAAATGGTGGAGGAATTTTTGTTGACTAGACCAGTTGGATCACCTGATCTGACTTGGGATCAGTTCTCTCATCTCTTTTTGGAGAAGTTCTTGCCTGTTACTACTGGAGAGGATAAGCGTTGCCAGTTTGAGCGACTTCAGCAGAGCAGCATGACAATGACTCAGTATGAGACTTGTTTCGTGGATTTGGCTAGACATTCCATTCTTTTACAGCCCATAGGGAGGGAGACGGTCAGACGGTTTATTGATGGCCTTGCTCAGCCCATCAGGTTGTAGATGGCCAAGGAGACAGGGACCAAGATTTCTCTTTAGGATGCAACTAATATATCTAGGAGGGTTGAGTCAGTTCTTGGGATGGGAGGTCAGGGGTCAGACAAGAGACCTCGCTATTCCGGTGGTTTCAGTGGTTCCTCATCTAGAGGTGGGACTTCATTCAACAGAGGCCATTCTTCCAGACCTTTCCATTCAGCACTACAGGTTTCACATGGTACTTTAAGGGGTTGTGGTTCTTATGTGCCTCCTTTTTCTCAGCCAGTCTACAGTGCTTCTTCAGCTCCTATTAGAGCACCTCCTCTGTAGAGTTATTATCGTGGTCAGCCAGTTCGTCAGGGTCAGTCCTCATATCAGGAGGGATGTTTTTAGTGTGGTGAACATGGGCATATTCGGAGAGCTTGTCCGAGGTTTCTGAGTAATCTACATCAGTACTAGGGTTTTTGTGCCATAGTTCCGGCACCATCTGCAGCACCACCTACCCAGCTAGCAAGGGGTAAGGGCTAGGTAGCTAGAGGTAGAGGCCAGAATGTTAGAGGTGGAGGACAGATAGCTAGAGGTGGAGGTCAGCCTGCTAGAGGTGGAGGTCCTCCCAGAGGTGTGGTTCAGGGTGGCGGGGCCCAACCCCAACTATATGCATTTCCAGCCAGGCCCGAGGCAGATTCCTCCGACGTTGTTATTACAGGTAACATTTTAGTTTGTGATAGAGCTGTTTCAGTTTTTGTTTATCCAGGGTCTACTTACTCGTATGTTTCATCCTATTTTGCCTCATTTGAATATGCCCTGTAGTTCCTTGAGTGTTCCTGTTTATGTGTCTACAAGGGTGGGGGATGTTATTGTGGTTGATCGAGTATATCGTTCGTGTGTGGTAGTCATAGAAAGTTTTGAAACTAGTGTGGATCTTTTACTTCTAGACATGGTTGATTTTGATGTTATATTGGGCATGAATTGGTTGTCGCCCTATTATGCCATCTTAGACTGTCACGCCAAGATAGTTACTTTAGAATTGTCGGGGTTGCGTTGATTAGAATGGAAAAGGACTCCTGGTCATTCTCCCAGCCGGGTAATTTCATATGCTAAGGCTCGCCGCATGGTGGAGAAAGGGTGGTGGGATTACTTAGCTCATATTTGTGATTCCAATGCCGAGGTTTCTTCTACAGACTCAGTTCCTATCGTTCGTGAGTTTTCTAAGGTATTCCCTACAGACCTGCCGGTTATGCCACCCGACAGGGATATTGATTTCTGTATTGATGTGGCTCCGGGCACTCATCCCATTTCCATTCCTTCATATCGGATGGCCCCACCAGAATTGAAAGAATTAAAAAAATAGTTGAAGACTTGCTCGATAAGGGTTTCATAAAACCCAGTGTCTCGCCTTGGGGTGCACTAGTTTTGTTTGTAAATAAGAAAGATGGGTCGATGAGAATGTGTATAGATTACCGGCAGCTGAATAAAGTTACTATCAAGAATAAATATCCATTGTCGAGAGTTGATGACCTATTTGATCAGCTTCAGGGCGCTAGAGTATTTTTGAAAATTGATGTGAGGTCAGGCTATCATCAGCTGAAGATTTGGGCGTCTGATATTCCTAAGACAACCTTTCGGACGAGGTATGTGCATTATGAATATTTGGTTATGTCTTTTGGGATGACTAATGCTCCAACAACCTTTATGGATTTGATGAATCAAATTTTCAAGCACCACCTGGACTCTTTCGTGATCGTGTTCATTGATGACATTCTTATATACTCCCGTAGTCGGGAAGAGCATGAGCAGCACCTCCATATAGCACTCCAGACTTTGAGAGATAATCAGTTGCATGCCAAGTTTTCTAAATGTGAGTTTTGGTTAGATTTAGTCGCCTTTTTGGATCATATTCTATAAGTTGAGGGTATTCAAGTTGATCCTAAGAAGATAGAGGCAGTCTAGGACTGGTCTAGACTCACTACAGTAATGGAGATTGGGAGTTTCTTGGGTCTAGAGGGTTACTACCGTCGTTTTGTGGAGGGATTCTCGTCCATAGAAGTCCCAATGACTAAATTGACTCAGAAAGGTGCTCCATTTAAATGGTCAGATGAGTGCGAGGTGAGATTTCAGAGGCTCAAGACAGCCTTGACTTCAGCACCGGTGTTGGTGTTACCATCATATTTGGGTTCTTTCACGGTGTATTGTGATTCTTCCCGAGTTGGCCTTGGAGCTTTGTTGATGCAGGATGGCAAGATGATTGTGTATGGGTCTCGACAGCTGAAGGTCCATGAGAAGAATTATCTTGTTCATGACTTAGAGTTGGCAGCCATTGCCCATGCATTGAAAATGTGGAGGCACTATATTTATGGCGTGTCGTGTGAGGTTTTTACTGACCATCATAGTCTCCAGTACTTATTCAAGCAGAAAGATCTAAATTTGAGTCAGCGGAGATGGCTAGAGCTACAAAAAGATTATGATGTCACCATATTGTATTACCCAGGGAAGGCCAATATGGTGGCCGATGCATTGAGTAGAAAGGCGGTGAGTATGGGTAGCCTTGCGTATATTCCAGTTGGTGAGAGATCGTTGGCTTCAGAAATTCAGACGTTGGCTAATCAGTTCGTGAGGTTAGATATTTCGCCCAGCAGTGTTCTAGCTTGTATAGTCGCTCAGTCTTCCCTAATTGATCATATCCGAGAGCGGCAGGATGATGACCCTTATTTGGCGGTCCTTAGGGACACAGTTCGGCACGGTGATACCAAGCAGGTTACATTTGGAGATAATGGTATTTTGAGGATGCAGGGTCATTTATGTGTGCCTAATGTTGATGGCCTTCGTGAGTTGATCCTTGAGAAGGCACACAGTTCTATGTATTCGATTCATCCAGGTGCAACCAAAATGTACCAAGAGTTGAAGCAGCATTATTGGTGGATAAGAATGAAGAAGGACATTGTTGCGTATGTGGCTTGTTGCTTAAATTGCCAGTAGGTAAAGTATGAGCATCAGAGACCTGGTGGTTTGCTTCAGCAGATAGATATTCCTGAGTGGAAGTGGGAGTGTATCACTATGGAGTTCGTTGTTTGGCTCCCACGCACTTTGAGGAAATTTGACGCAGTTTGGGTTGTTGTAGATAGGCTGACTAAATCAGCACATTTCATTCTTGTGTAAAGTACTTATACTTCAGAGCGGTTGGCTGAGTTATATATTCGGGAGATAGTTCGCCTTCATGGTGTTCCCGTGTCTATCATTTCTGATCGGGGTATGTAGTTTACTTCGCACTTTTGGAAGGCGGTTCAACGTGAGTTAGGTACCCGAGCAGAGTGGAGTATAACATTTCACCCTCAGACTGACGGGCAGTCCGAGCGTACCATTCAGTTATTGGAGGATATGTTTCGCGCTTGCTTTTTGACTTTGGAGGTTCGTGGGATCATTTTTTGCCGTTAGCGAAGTTTGCTTATAATAATAGTTATCAGTCGAGAATTCAGATGGCTCCTTATGAGGCGTTATATGGTAGACGGTGCAGATCGCAAGTTTGATGGTTTGAGCCGGGAGAGGCTCGGTTGTTGGGTACAAACTTAGTTCAGGAGGCCTTAGATAAGGTCAATATTATTCAAGAGAGACTTCGTGCAGCTCAGTCTAGGAAAAAGAGTTATGCCGATCGTAAGGTTCATGATGTGGCATTCATGATTGGAGAGAGAGTATTGCTTCGTGTATCGCGCATGAAGGGTGTTATGAGATTTGGGAAGAAGGGTAAGTTGAGCCCTATGTATATCGGGTCATTTGAGATTTTTGATAGAGTGGGCGAGGTAGCTTATAGAGTTGCATTGCCTCTAGGGTTATCCTCAGTTCATCCGGTATTCCACGTGTCTATGCTCCGAAAATATCATGGTGACCCGTCCCACGTGTTAGATTTCAGCTCTGTCCAATTGGACAAAGACTTGAATTATGAGGAGGAGTCGGTAGCCATTGTAGACCGGCAGGTTCGTCAGTTGAGATCTAAGATTTATCCTTCAGTTCGAGTATAGTGGAGAGGCTAGCCCGTTGAGGCAGCTACTTGGGAGTCCGAGTCGGACATGCAGAGTAGATATCCACACTTGTTTTCCAATTCAGTTAATTTTCTATGTCCGTTCGAGGACGAACGTTTGTTTTAGAGGTGGAGATTGTGATGATCCAAGGGGTCATTTTATAAATTTAGACTTCTTTCCATGATTAATAGCCATAAAAAGACAATTTTAAATACCTCAATTTGCGTGCGGAGTCTGGGCGTGAAACCGGAAAGCTTTTATATGAAAATATGAGAAATAGTGATTTCTAGAATTTAAATTTGATTATAGTTGACTTTGGTCAACATTTTAAGTAAACGGACCCGGATCTGTGTTCTAACGATCCCGGGAGGTCCGCAGTAAAATATGCGACTCGGGCGTATGTCCGGAAATGAATTTCGAGGTCCCGAGCCTTAGAAATCAATTTTTGAAAGAATTGTTTTTGCTGAAATAATTATGAAATAAAGAAAAGAATTAATGTTTGAAATCATTGGTATCGGGCCCGTATTTTGGTTTCGAATCCCGGTACAAATTTGTTATAGTATTTAAAGGTTAACTGTGAAATTTGGTGAAAATGGAGTTTATTTAACGTGATTCGGACATCCGGTTGAGAAATAATGAATTTTAAGTGTTCTTGAGCAAAATGATGAGTTTTGAGATTTAAATCATAGTTTTACATGTTATTTTCATGATTTGATTGCACGAGCAAGTCCGTATGATATTTTTAGACTTACGTGCATGTTTTGTTTAGAGCCCCGAGGGCTCGGGTGAGTTTCGAATAGGCCACGGGAAGTTTTTGCACTTAAATGTTCTGCTGGTTTTGCTCTATCTTGTGTGCCATTTTTTGGTCATTGCGTTTGCATGACCCAGTCGCGAACGCATAGTGAGAATAGGTGGGGGTCATTTTTGCTCTATGCGAACGCAGTTGGGCCCAGCGAACGCATAGAATTATTTGGGCCTGGGGGGAGCTGCATGGCTTTCCTCTATGCGAACACAGGCTCTAGGAAGCGAACGCATAGGCCTTGGTCCAGGACCCTATGCGAACGCGACCAGTGTGCTGCAAACGGAAAGGCCTACTATCCAGGCCTATTTAAACAATTTAAAAACGGGCAGAACCCTTTCTTCTTCATATTTTCGAACCCCACAGCCCTAGGAACGATTTTCTTCACGAAATCATCCCCAAGTCATAGGTAATAAATACTAAACTTCACTCTTTCAATTCCTTATTGTTTTTCATCACTTTTAAATCAAAAACTAAGAATTTTCATGGTAAAAATTGAGGGTTTGGGTAGAATTAGGAAATTTTATAAAAATCAAATTTTTTACCTCTAATTGATGTCGGATTTCGAAACTAATTGTATATTTGGGTTCGTGGGTGAATGGGTGAACATAATTTGTCCGAACCCCGAGTTTAGACCAATCGGGCCTTGGGTCGGGTTTTCACTTTTTTGAGAAAACTTAGAAAAAATTATGTTTTTAAATAAAGTTAGTTCCTTTAGCATTAATTGATGACATTGAGTTAATTATGATTAGATTCGAGTGAGTTAGAGCAATATTTTAAAGGAAAAGCTATGATTGAGGAATGAGTAGCTTACGAAATTGAGGTAAGTGTTTGGTCTAACTTTGACTTAAGGGAATAGGAATCTCCACTTGTTTGCTATGTGAAATGCATGTGTGTGGTGTATAGGTGAGGTGACGAGTATCTATGCACCACCAAATTGCTTATTAAACATAATCCCTTTCCCATTCCCAACTTAATTGATTCTTGTCTTAATCGTTCTATGTTCATTATTTTTCTATGACTACTTGGCCTTATTATTTTTTTGTTAAATATTATTGTGGTTATTTTGGAAAGAGTATTGGTTGTTTTATCTGGTTCCCTTGTGGTACAAAATGGTATAGCGGTTTGGCATTGTTTTCACGATATATATATATGCATATTTATGTTCCTGTTGGTTTCATGGTTGAGAGGATATTGATGAAGTTATGAGAAAAATACAGTTTCTTATTTATAATTGTTGAGACAAAAATATTGTGAAAGGCTTGGCCTAAACTTTGAAATTTATGAATAAATTGATATGAGATGTCTGTTGGGAGCGAGTTGCATGCCGCAACGAGTGATAAGGGTGGACATGTGGGATTGGGTTGCACGCTGCAACATGAGTAATAAGGGTGATATATTTAGGGATGAGCAATAAGGGTGGACAGGTGGGAGCGGGTTGCACGTCACAACAAGTAGCAATAATGGAGGACATTTATATTTTTACTGAATTTCAAAGAAAATAAAGATTTGAAAGGCTTAAATGTTTATTTTACTATTCTTCATATTTTCGGCACTATTTTATTTAAAGTTGAAAGTTTGGAAACTTGGAAATTATGTGAGAATTGGTTATAGGTGAGGCCTGGGAAAAGGCGGCTGAGTTATTTTATTGTTGTTGCAGTACTTAATTATTTGTTTTGATTTCCTTCTTGCTTTATATATTGTTGTCACAGGTTATATTTCTAAAGCCCCGCCGTAGCCTCGTCACTACTTCGTCGAGGTTAGGCTCGGCACTTACTCAGTACATGGGGTTGGTTGTACTGATACTACACTCTGCACTCTTTTGTGCAGATCCATGTACCGGCCAGCTGTAGAGATATTTAGAGCGGCTATTCATTTACTCGGAGACACGAGGTATATCTGCTGGCGTTCGCAGATCCCGAGAGTCTTCTCCTATTTTCATAAACGTTGTTTTATTATATTAAGAACAGTTACATTATTTCTTTCAGCCAAGTACTTGTAGTATTCTTTAGTAGTTCGTGAATTGTGACACCAGACTCTGGGGTAGTTTTTGGATTTATCTATATAATTATTTCATGGATCGGTTTAGTTAATTGTTTATTATCTTATATTGTGAATTATTTATTTTTAAACCATTAGATTAAGTATTAATTCAAAATAATTTTATCCTGTTTAAAGGGGTTAATTAAAGGAAATAGTTGAGCGAACTCAAACATTGGCTTGCCTAGTAAGTGTGGTATTAGGCGCCATCACGATCCCTAAGGTTGGAAATTTTGGTCGTGAAAGAATCCAAATATGGCTGGAATATGTTGTTCATCAGATACATGAATGCTACTGGGGCATTGGTTAGCCCAAAAGACATCACCAAAAACTCATAGTGGCCATAACGGGTCTTGAAAGCTGTCTTGGAAACATCTGAATTTCGAATCTTCAGCTGATGGTACCCGAATCTCTAGTCAATCTTAGAGAACACCCTAGCTCCCTAAAGACGATCAATCAAATCATCAATGCGAGGCATATGATACTTATTCTTGACTGTAACCTTGTTCAGCTGCCTATAGTCAATACACATTCTCATGGAACCATCATTCTTCTTGAAGAACAACACTGGTGCACCCCAAGGTGACAGATTAGGCCGGATGAACCCCTATTCTAGGAGTTCCTGAAGCTGATCTTTCAATTCCTTCAACTCTGCTGGTTCTATATGATACGGTGGAATAGAAATAGGTTGAGTGCCCGACACTAGCTCAATGCCAAAATCAATATCCCTGTCGGGCGGCATGCCCGACAGATCAGTAGAAAACACGTTCGGGTACTTACGGACTATAGGAATAGAATCAACAGTGGGAGTCTCAACACTAGCACCCCTCACAAAATCCAAATAAGACAGACATCCTTTCTCTACCATGCGTTGAGCCTTCAGGTATGAAATCACCCTACTAGGCACATAATCAATAGAACCTCTCCACTCCACTCTAGGACATCTCGGCATCGCTAAGGTTACGGCCTTAGCGTGACAATCTATAACAGCATGACACGGAGATAGCCAATCCATTCCCAATATCACATCAAAGTCAACCATGCTAAGCAATAGCATATCCAATCGAGTCTCCAGACCCCCAATAGATATAACACATGACCGATACACTGGTCCACAACAATAGTATCGCCCACCGGCGTCGACACATGAACAAATGTGACTAGGGACTCGCAGGGCATATCCAGAAAATGGGCAAAATATGATGAAACATATGAATACGTGGAACCAGGATCAAATAAGACCGAAGCATCTCGATGACAAACTCAAACAATACATGTAATCACTGCATCGGAGGCCATAGAATCTGGCCTGGCTGGGATTGCATAGAAACGAGCCTGGCCTCCACCAGATCGACCTCCCCCACTAGGGTGGCCTCTAGCTGCCTGACCCCCACCCTCACAGTGTGGGCGGGTGGTGAAGTAAATGGAGCTGATGTCGAGGCATGAACCCTCTGCTGAGAAGGACACCCAAGAAAATGAGGACACTGCCGCCTCATATGCCCAAACTCCCCACACTCGTAACAACTCCCCGGTGCTGGAGACGGGGGCTGAAGGGAACCCCTAGCACCAGGATAAACTCTAGAGGAGTCAGGAATAGATGAGTTCTGAACTGATGGTGCTCGATATGAACTCTAGGCTGGAAGAGCACTAAATGATGGGTGCCCCTGATGAGAACTGTGAGGACCACGACCAGCGGATCCACCAGGATAACCTGAGCGGCCCGACTGGGCCTATCTAAATGGATTCCCCCTGCGTGCTGGAAATGACCCCCCCCCCCCCAAAGGAACACCACCATAACTACCAGATCCTCGTGGGCTCTTGGCCTCTCTCCCAACTCGCTCCTTGCGGCACACCGACTCAATCTCTTAGGTAATATCAACCACCTGCTCAAAAGTAGCACCTAACACCCTCTTTCTAGTCATAAGAATACGAAACTGATACGAGAGGCCATCCACAAATCTCCTGATCCTATCTCTCTCTATAGGGACTAACCAAATAGCATGACGGGCAACCTCTCAAAACCTCATCTCATACTGTGACACTGTTATATTCCCCTATCGTAGCTTCTCAAACTGCATGCGCAGCTCCTCTCTGCGGGACTGTGGAACATAATTCTCTAAGAAAAGAGTGGAAAACTACTGCCAAGAAATGGGCACTGCACCAACTGGCCTACGCCTCTCATAAGCCTCCCACTAAGTGAATGCAGCTCCTGAGAACTAGAAGGTAGTAAAAGAGACCCCACTGGTCTCCAATATCCGTGTCGTTCGAAGCATCCTCTAACACTTGTCTAAGAACCCCTAGGCATCCTCGCCCTCAGCACCACTGAAAGACGGAGGTCGATGCCTCTCAAATCTCTCCAACATGCGCTGCTCTTCGTCAACCGTAGCTGGAACCACAAAATCCTGGGCCGGTGCAACTGGCTGAACTGGGACTGCCTCCGAGGTTTGAAGCCCCTGAATAACCTGCTCAGGTGTATGGGCAGCTGGAGTTTGAGTGCCTCCCCCGGCCTGAGAAGTAGCGGTTGAACTAGAAATAGCAACTGCCTGAGCAAGACTGGTGCATGCAGTCAGAATCTGGGCAAAGGTCTCCTGAAGACCCGGAATAACAATTGGCACAACTGGTGCCTGAGCTGGTCTCACTGGAGCATCTGTGGCTGGGACCTAATCTGGAACAATAGGCGGGGCTATGGATACCGCCCCGACAGCTGCGCGGGCTGCACTTCTAGCTCTACCACGGCCTCAAGCCCTCATGGGTCCCGCTGGTGGCTTATCGCCCTGTCCGGTAGCGCGTATGCTCACCATCTGTGAGAGAATGAAACAATAGAAGTTTTGTTGCCAGAATCAATAAATTTGCACGAAAATAATTCAAGAAATGTGAGATTTTTCCTAAGGGTTTTGTAGCCTCTCAAAGATAAGTACATATGTCTTTGTACCGATCCACAAGACTCTACTGAACCTGCTCATGACCGGTGAGTCCTATATAACCTAGGCTCTGATACCAACTTGTCACGACCCCAAATCTTACACTGGTCGTGATGGCGCCTATCATAGTACTACGCTAGCCAATTTAATGAGCATAATTCAAAGAACTTTCCATTTAAAAAAATTACGCACTTTATCAAAACATCTTGCACGTTTAGTATTTCAAAATCTACGGATAATCAAGAAAACATTTGAACAAGCGATTATATAATAATTGCATGATCCTGAATGCATTATAGGAGTTTAATCTTTGTAAGTTAAGTCTTCCCATCTCGTACTTTTTGGCACATGAGTGTGTTTTCACCTCTCTGTGACTCTTTGGTTAGGGTGGGCTCCCTAGTGTTGTAATCTTAGAGGTAAGGCAATCTCCTTTCTAAAGATAATACAACACACCCAGTGATACTGAAGAGCAATTAGCCCAATAGCTGAAGGAAAGTATGAATTGTTCATCACTTTTGCTTATGGATTATGCCATATTCAATATTTACAGCAGAGATTACATATATATACACTCTAACATGAGCTAATTATTATTTTTGCCTAGAACAATTTAAAGTTTAATTAGAAGACTATTTTGTAATCATATATTAGCCTATACCATCTGAAGAGCTGATACTGTTTCGTTTATCAAGAATTTAGTTATTTAACTATTCATTTCAAAAAAGGAAATCCTCATTTTATAACAAAAGATCAGTCGTATATAACCTTTTTGTCACGACCCCAAATCCTACACTGGACGTGATGGATCCTATCGTAGTACTAGGCTATCTAATGTACTGAACATAATACAAAGAACTTTCCATTTAAAACAATTACGCACTTTATCAAAAAATCTTGCGCGTTTAGCATTTCAAATTTGCGGATAATCAAGAAAACATTTGAACAAAGCTCCCCAAAACCCGGAGTCAACAGTCATGAGCACTAAACAGGACACAAAATTTGACACGGTATTTTCTTAATACATCAAGTCTATGAAAAATATAAATATGCGACAAAAATGAGAGGGAGAAGGGTGGGGCTACGAACGCCGTGCAGCTACCTCACAATCTCCGACCAGCTCCACTGAGGACAACCGAGTCTCACTCAACTCGGGCACCTGAATCTGCACACAAGGTGCAGGGAGTAACGTGAGTACACCAACTCAGTAAGTAAATAATACAAATAACAACCTGAGTGCAGTGACGAGCTTTAAAGTCATGTAAAGATCATATAAGAAATATCAGTGGAAAACAGTAAAACAAGTTAGGAAATATACGTTCCGAAAGTTTCATAAACTCCATTTTTGTCTTTTCAAATCTTATAAGCATTTATTCAACATTTATCGTTTAGAGGCAGAAATACAACGAAGAGTCAAAATAGTAGTTTCATAGAAAATAATCCACTCGGGCACAGTGTCACTCACACTAAACCTCTCGGGCATGCCTCTCAGTCACTCGTCACTTATCTCTCATCAATCAACACTCATACTCAGCCCTCACGCTCGATCGGCATCATATAATAATCGCTTTGACGTGCAACCCGATCCATAAATAGTCGACTGCGCTCACCGGGGGTGTATAGATTCCGGAGGGTCTCCTTCAACCAAAGCGCTATATCGCTGCGGCGTGCAGCCCGATCCAATATATATAACACTGCGGCGTGCAGCCGATCCAATATATATATATCGTTGCGGCGTGCAACCCAATCCAATATATATGTATGTATGTATATATATATATATATATATATATATATATAACGTTACGGTGTGCAGCCCGATCCATCACTATCCTCATAAATCTGGCTCTCGGCCTCGCTCAGTCATCACCCTCACAAGCCACTTGGGCATCTCACCACAATCACAGGGACTCAGCCCAAAGCATTTCCCATTTGTTTGAAAATAGGGTGATAAAGGAATGAAAATGAACAAGTTTAAATCATGAGTGAGATCATATTTTCTATAAAAAAACAGTGTGAGAAATAGTAGTAAAACACCCCTGAGGGTCTCAACAGGTCGACGCAAGGCCCCAAACATGGCATACAACCCAAATATAGTATAAATCTCTAAAACACGGAGTATCATGTGATTTCAAATCAAATGCGCGGCTTAATAGTCACTATGGGACTCACCAAGTCACAATTCCTACTGGTGCACGCCCACACGTCCGTCACCTAGCATGTGTGTCACCTCATTTATCAAAAACAATATGAAATACCTGGGTTTCATGCCCTCAGGTCAAGTTTTACGTTCGTTACTTACCTCAAACCAGAAGAAAACTACTCCGCGATGCCTTTGTCTCTCGACTCGGCCTCAATGCGCTCCGAATCTATTCAAAACAGATTCATATAATCAAAAATATTCTAAAGGGATGAAGCCCGCTCAAAAATATCGAATTTACATTAAACAAATCCCGAAATTGGCCAAACCCAACCCTCGGGCCACATCTCGGATTCTGATAAAAATCACAAAACTTGACTCCTTACGCTCTCATGAGTTCATGATACCAAATACATCAAAATCGGACCCAAATAGCCCCTCAATTCCCCAATTTAAACTCTCAAGCTTCAAGCCCTTAATCCTTCAACTTTCAACACTAAAACATGATTAAACAATGGGATAATTGCCATAAACACAAGATACAAAGTCCATGTAGCTTACCTCACTGAATACACTTGATTCCCCCTTGAAATCCCAGCTCAAAGCTCCAAAATCCGTCAAAAATGGTGAAGAAAATGAGAGAATTTCGCGAAGGCAACATTATATAGGTTCTGCCCAGCTTCTGCACCTGTGCTCCCAAGCCAGGTTCCCATTTTCCGCATCGGCATAAGGTGTTCCGCACCTGCGCCTTCGCACCTGCGGCTCCTCGTCCGCAGGTGCAGCCACACCACAAGGCCTGCACCTGCAGCCCTTTGCTGCAATTTTTCCCAACTTCCAACTTCCCGAAATCATCTAAAATCAATCTTGAGCCCCTCGGGGCCCCAACCAAAAGTACCAACAAGTCATATATTAATATACCAACCTAGTCGAACCCTCGGAACGCCAAAAATAACATCAAAACACCAAATCAAATCCAAATTCAAGCCTAAGGTTTTCTAAACTTTCGAAATTCGCCAACGATGCCGAAACCACCCAAACCATGCCCGAATGACCTGAAAATTTGCACACACATCCCAAATGACACTACGGACCTGTTCCAACTTCTAGACTTCCATTCCGAACCTGATAGCTAATTTTCCACTGCCGACTGGAAATCGCTGAAAATCCAATTTCTCCAATTCAAGCCTAATTCTACTCCGGACCTTCGAATGACATTTCGAACACACTCCTAAGTCCCAAAACACCTAATTAAGCTATCCGAGCCACAAAACCCCCCATTCCGATTCTGGTTGACTTTTCCAACTAAATCACCAATCAAATAGACTACGTGTCTCATTTCTCACCACAACCAACCCGAACCCGAATCAATCAACTCAACGCAACACAAAAGAGCTGAACCAAACAAGAATGAAGCAGAAATGGAAAGAAAACAGGGCTAAACTCTCGGAATGACCGGTCGGGTCGTTACACTTTTAAAGCAAATCATATTGTTTTAGAAACTATATTTGACAGACGATAGTTTGAGGAAGGAGAGAAGGAGAAAACAAGAAAAAGAATCTTAAATATAAAAATGAGACTTTTCATTACGGAGTAAGTTTAGATCCAAAGTATAACAAATGGTAAAGTTGTTCAATCATGAATAGTACAGGTATAAATTTAAACGTATTTTTATAATGAATATTGTTAATCAGTAATTATGCAATACTCTTTTACAGTCACACATCTCTCTTCTAGTAAGGTCAAAAAACAAGAGAGAAAAATGAGAATGAAGAGATGAGAGAAACAAATGGCAAGGCAAGCAATTTTGTTATTAGTGTATTTAAAAAGGTTTTCGAATGGCTACAATTTTCCAAACCAAAAATGAGACTGCCCAGGACCATCCAAGAAAACTGTGTTATTGTGGTACAGAACTATGCATCTACTTCTGATAAAAATGTGGTGCAGCTTCCATTAGCCAAGAAGGATCAACAGTAATGACATTTCGCAAGTACTGACGATCCGTTGAAACAAGAGTATGGTATACGATCCACTTCGGGTTGACCCTGTCAAATTTGAGAAAATATATTATAAACTTAAGATGTAACAGAACATAATAACACTTCAACTTATCTAGTTTTGTTTCTTCCTTTTTATCCTAAAGTAATAAGGGACAATATGCAAATGTTAGTACAAGATATGTTCCGAATAGAAGCTGTTTTCGCGCGGGACATGAAAATGCAGTTATGAAACGAGTTCAACCATGCTTTTGTTGATTAAAAGAAGAAAAAAAAAGATGCTCGGTGTCGATGCACGCAGGCACATATACGAAGGAAGGATGGCGACAATAAAGAACACATTCCTGACCAAACCATGCTATAATAGGATGCAACAATTTGGAACATTCAGAGTGTTAACTATCCATTCGACTCAACAAGTATAGCCTCTTCTTAGCTCTCGGGGATTTTTTTCAGTGGCAAGGGAAAAGCATGTGACGTGTACGCAGGGCGGATGTCTCACGGGTTAAAAATTACCTCAAACAAAGCCTGGTATTTAAGTTGGGAGAGAGGTAGAAGGGCGAGCCCAAACTCCCCAGAGTTTAAAGCCCATATGGGAAGCCCTAAAAAGTTCGCATAAAATTAGGAAAAGTAGCACCTTTTTTTAGAGCATATAGCAGAAGTGAAGTAATAACATAGTTCCTTGGACTATCGAAACCTATCATATAAAAATGGCAGAATCCATCGACATGCCATGAAACTTCTGGAACACTTCAACCAGACCTTTAGTGTGTCATTTAGACACAATATGCTGACATGGCAAAGTAAGTGTTTCTCACATTTTTCAAGCGTGTGAAATCATCCAAAGAAAATCTCCACATACTTCTTGTCGAAGAATGTATCGCTTAGGTCAGAAAAGTTTTCGGTCATCTTCTTAACCCGAATTGTTTTTAGATTTGTTCATACCATTACTAATGTATGTATGTATCCTCCTTTAGATCTGCGCACTACCACCTTTAAATCTGGATGCCATCATAAACTTTTCATTTTCCTTCTCATTTTTAAGATATTATTGACGCTGCAATGATGGCCAGAAACGTAGCAGTGCCGCTAGCTGCCTACCTCATCTTTTGCAACCATAAGAAGGCACGAACAAGAACTGTGGCAAGAATCCTCTCATTTCCACTCGTCCGACGAAACTTTATTTTTCCCGTAGAAGTTTCGATTTTTGCTCAACAATTAAATTCTATGACTTGAATCTTAATCTTAACCAGATGCGGCTGGATTCGAGCAGATCTGACAGGAAATAACAAGTTTTGGCGACCCTTATACATCGGTGTCTTCTTCTCCTCATTTTTTATTTTCACTTTTTGTCTATGGATTATAGATCTAAAAACATATGGTGAAACTCCACCATTATTTTATACGGCCGAAATTGGAGGATCCCGGTTTCGAGGTCTCTATTATGCTTCGAGCCCGAGCTCGAAGGGTTCAAAATGAAGTTCGAATCCGGTCCCAGAATGTACACTTCAGGAAAGCATATTGAAGGCCCATCACGGTCTACCGCGCATCTGTACAACATCGATGACCGTCATGGAAAGGCGAAAATTTTTCAAGGACACGTGGTTAGGACTGATAAGGTCTGCAAGGGATAGTACAACTCCGTACTAAACCGTTATACAACTGTACCAATAGGATTATTTTTCATAATTAGAGATGTATCATATTAGGGTTTTCCCCTTCTATATAAAGGGGACCCGAATCATTTGTAAAGAGGGAAAATTTTCACTATAGTAGAACATTATACTATGCTCTTCTTGTTTAACGTGCTCAACATTATTCCTCGGATTTATTGTTCTTCATTTACTGTTCATAATTTACTTCTAAAGACTGACCTCGAGACCCCCGAGGTTACTGAGCTCGAGGTCCCCAGTTCTATGACAACACTGGTTTGGCTATCACATTCTTCTTACTTACACTTATTTTTTCTTGATTATTAAGTAGTATTAGAGTAAATTACATATTTTTAGAACCACAAATCAAATATAAATGTTAATACCATTTTCTGATAACACAAGTTATTCTTCACATTTTTTCTTGTCCAAAGATTCTTTGATTTCAGGTTAAAATATCTCTAACTCAGCAAATGCACCTGGAAACGACTGTCTTGGTTTCCATGGATAAAATAGTGCAATGGCTCCAAGTGTCGGCGTGCCACCGCTAAACCTTGGGCTAGCATTAATGTAGGTTCACACATTTCTTTGCACGTCGATTTGGGTACTGATATTGAAGGAAGTGTACGCGGAGGGGACCAACCTGACGCACAAGGGACACAGGCTCAAGAAGAAAGAGAAGTTAGTCTACAAGTAATCTTTGAAATGTTGCAAGCACAACAAGTTGTTATCGCTCAGTTGCAGAGTCAGCAAAAGACTCCGAGAACAGCAGGACCGGAAATAGCTCCCCGAGTTGAGCCAGCACTAGAAAGATCGAGCAATAATTGGTCAGGAACTGACCCCACCATCATTAGGATGCTCGAGGAACTCACTAAAAGGGTCGAGTCGGAAGAAAAGAAGATATAGGATAACGACAAGAAAGTAGAAACCTACAACTTGAGGGTCGACCAGATCCCAGGAGCACCTCCAATCTTGAAGGGAGTGAATTCGAAGAAGTTTGTGCAAAAACCATTCCCACCAAGTGCGGCTCCAAAGCCCATTCCGAAGAAGTTCAGGATGCCCGACATCCCAAAATACAACAGGACCACAGATCCCAATGAGTATATTACCACATATACCTGTGGTATAAAAGGAAATGATTTAAAGGATGGCGAGATCGAGTGTGTCCTGTTGAAGAAATTTGGAGAAACCTTGTCCAAAGGGGCTATGATGTGGTACTATGACATGCCCCCGAACTTGATAGATTTGTTTGCCATGTTGGCTGACTCATTTGCAAAGGCACATGTTGGTTCCATAAAGGTCGCTACAAGTAAGTTCAATGTCTTCAAAATCAAACAAATAGAAAACGAGATGCTAAGGGAATTCGTATCCCGCTTTCAGATGCAGCGAATGGAATTACCACCAGTCTCCGATGACTGGGTCGTGCAAGCCTTCACTCAGGGTTTGAATGAACGAAGCTCAATAGCTTTGAAGCAGCTGAAGCAGAACTTGATCGAGTATCCCACTGTAACTTGGGTGGATGTTCACAACAGGTATCAATCAAAAATTAGGGTCCAAGATGACCAATTGGGAGCACCCTTAGGCTCGGTGTATCTGATGAGTGGCTAGAATTCGTGATTTTAAGCATTATATCCCTCGCATTTTATGAGCTTT